>JANSTW010067629.1:0-10612 GCA_027564275.1 Diadocidia ferruginosa | reverse complement strand
AAAATATTTTTTGCCGTTGTTTGTATACTTGTATTCTTTATAGCTAAAACATATATTTTTCAGAGTTATTTGGAATAATTTGAATTTGTCTATTTTCATCATGAAAGGCATGCTCATTTTTGATCGATTCCAAGATCAAATGTGAATCATAACCTTTTAAATTATGGAAAAACACTGGAATAAACTTTGCCTTTTGATTTTTTAAATTGCAATTATTGCATAGTGGTCTTCTAAATTCTCCACTCCAGTGACAATGATCTTTTACTTTTTGAACTAATGGTTTATTAGAATTACTACTTAAAAAGTCTCCAAATTTTACTCTAATTTCGGAGAATGATAAACAATTTTATAAACAAATATTAGATGACTCAAATGCAATTTATCAAGGTTTTGATTCAAGTTCAAAAAGATTAAATTCTAATTCAAGTGAGATATGGAAATTCATTAAAAATGAACTTTTAAATCCAAAAACTGATAAAAAACTTGACCCAAATGAACTAACAAAAATGCTCCAACAATCAATTAAATCTTATCAATCTGGAGATAAAAATGAACGTAATAGAATTGACGAAATTTTAGGTGAGTTAGTGAAAATAAATGCAATTAAAAAAGAAGAATTGGAAAATATTTATAAAAAGATTGAACTTTAAAATTTTATTGTAAAAAAATATGCAATTTGATATCGCTTTCAATTGATTAGTCATCAACCACAAAAAGAGCGGCGGGTGATTAATTAAACTGCTAGCGGGCGGAATGATTCACTCGCCGCCGATTGAGAGGCGCTGCTTTTATTCGGCGCTTTTTCTTTTTGATTGTTTGTGAAAAAAATTATCTCAAAAAATCTATGCAACCATGTATAAATTAAGTATTTTTTGCCTATAACTTTCTTTAAAGTTGCTCGTTTTACGTGATTTTTTAAATCTGACGTTTTAAGAAAAATGTTCCAAAATGGTTTAATTTTCAGGTATTTTGCTTCGACTTTTATAATTCTAATACTAAAGATATAAATATATTAAATAATTTAGCTAATTTCAACTCTATTACCAATAATTACACTATATAAAAGTATTTTAATTGTTTCCGAAATCTTCCATAATTCTTCTCACTTGTCTTATCTATTGTAACAAATCCATATTTTTCATTCCATGTATCTTTGCACAATTCAATAAATTCATCTTTTGAAATTGAGTCTGAACAGTGGTCTCGATAAATATAATTTATATTTTGCTGGTCTTGTGGAAATAAAATAAAGAAGTTTGCATTCTCTCTAATTGTATTTTTGGGTAATTTGATGTAATTTTGACTAATATAAAAGCAATCAATATTATTATGTCGTCCACGAGTGTAATAACTTTCAACTTTAGTTTGATTTTTCTCATCAATAATGTCATAAAAAATTATAAGATTTTTTAAATTAGGATATATTTCTTTTGGGTCCGGAATTTCATCAGAATTCTCATAGCAATTGACTGTAATTTTATGTTCAACGCCAGTTTTTGGAGTAATTGTAAATTTTTGCTTCAAAATGCAATCTAAAATCTCTTTTTTGTCTAGATTATTTTTTAGTCCTTTAATCAAAATTTGATAGATTGGCTGGTGTAAACTTTTAGAAAAGATATACAAATTATTGTAATCCAAGTAATCTTGCAGCAATAAGTTCATCAAAAAGTTAGTTTTTCCACATCCTGATTTCCCGATAATACAACCTCTAATTGAATTTGGAAGCAGTTCATTATTGTTTCTTTTCGAATAATAATTGTCAATTGACAAATTCAAGAAATCCATTACTACTATTTAGTTGATAACAAATTTACTCTAATAAATGAAATGGAAATCTATTGTCTAAAATGCAAAAAGAAGACTAAAACCATAAATTTAAACGAAATAACAACTAAAAATAGTAGAAAAATGATAAAAGGACAGTGTAAAATCTGTAATAGTAGTAAGAATCAATTTGCTAAAAACAATAATTCAGTTGGGAAGGAAACCACTTTCAAATCTAATAAAGATCTAAAAGAAGTTTATTATGACCCAAAACAAGGATTTTCAGGCATAAATGAATTACAACGAAAAACTGGCAAAAGCCAAAAAAATATCGTAGAATTCTTGCAAAAACAAGACGTTTATACTAAACATTATCCAGTCAAAAAGAGTTTTAAAAGAGAAAGAGTTTACGTCCAATATCCAGATCAACAATGGCAGGCGGATTTGGCGTTTCTTGTAAAATATAACAGAGAAAATAAGGGCCATAAATACTTTTTGAGTGTAATTGATTGCTTTAGTAAATATGCATGGACTTTTCCACTAAAAAATAAAAAACCAGAGGGGATCATTGATTCATTTAAACAAATATTCAAAGAAAGTGGTAGAAAACCAGAAAAATTACAAGTAGACGAAGGAAAGGAGTTTACGGGCAAATTTGGTAAATTTTGTGAAGAAAATAAGATTAATAAGTTTAGTACTCAAAATAGAGATATTAAAGCATGCATTGCCGAGAGATTTAATCGCACAATAGAAGAAAAAATAGAAAAAGTATTGACTGAAAATGATAACAATAATTGGATCTCAATTTTACCTGATTTGATGATAAATTATAACAATTCTCATCATAGATCAATCAAAATGACACCAACTGAAGCTAGTAAAAAAGAAAATATAATGTTAGTTTACAAGAATTTGTTTCCAGAAGACAGAAATGTTATACTTAAAAAAATTAAATATAAAATAGGCGATACAGTTCGAACTAAGATTAATAAGATATTTGATAAAGGTTATGAACAAAACTTCTGCGATGAAGTTTGTACGATTAATAAAGTTTTTAATTCTAATCCAGTTACTTATCAAGTAAAAGATAATAATAACCATATAATTAAAGGTAAATATTATGAAGAAGAGTTAGTTTTATATAATCCATAAAATTATTTATTTTTTCATTACAACCACATTATCGGGTGTATTTTTAACAGTAATACTATCAACTCCATTAAATCTAATTCCTTCTTTATTATTCTTTTTCATCTTTACTAATTCTTCCCGAGTATAGACTTTTTCGCCCTCCTCCTCAAAAATGGGCTTAAAATCATCATATAACTTAATATCTTTTATCTTTTTATTTGTATAGGCTGAAACTTGCTTATTCTTCTCCGGATTGATAACAATACTAGAAAACATCGTATTCATCTCTTCAATTCCACTATTATCTTTATGTTTTTTGGCTTGTTTGGCTATTATTTTCTTATATTCTTTCTCTCTTTCTAACAATAACTCAATAGTTTCTTGATTTCTAAAATTGGCGTATTTATAAGTTTCTTTAGCAATAGAAGTCTTTTGAAGTCCAATAAATAGTTGTTTTACTCCTGTTTTATAAGACTCATCCATTTTTAATGAATCTATTCCTTTAATTATTAAATCTAGTGAATAATCACTATCCTCAATAAAATCTTGTAAATCAGGAATAATTGATATAAAATAATCTAATCCCACTAATTCTTCTGAAGAAGGGGTGTATCTCTTTATTTGTTTTTCCATCTTTATTTATAAAAAACAGAACTCTTCTAGATTAGTTTTACTTATTTACATAGATTTATTTTTTCAACTTTATTTTTTGTCCTGTCCATTGTCCTATGATTTTTTATTTCCTTATAAATGGAAAAGGAAAAGGAAGAAATAATTGAAAAGTTAAAACAGTGGGATTTTAAGAGGAATAGTAAAAAAATGTTTGCTGAAAAATATAAAATAAGTGTGAAAACAGTGGATAGATATATAGAAAAGTACAATATTTCTTATGAAAAAAAAGCAATCGGAGTTATTAAGAATAGAGATAAATATGGCAAGTTTGTTTATGATGAGCCAAATAATCAAGCAAACGATCAACTTTCTAATCCATCTACTAGTGACAAACAAAATGAAGTTTTATATAGCCGATTTGAAAATAAGCCAATTAGAAGCCTAAAAGCATATTGTGAAAAATATGATAAATATTTTAGCTCTAATAAAAATTTAAAAATAATACTAAGATTAAACGATATGAGGTTTTTAAGCCCAATACTATTGAATATGTTTCAAATGCCTATTTATGCAAGAAAATAGTAAGTGAAGTATCGTTGTATACTGATTTGTCTGGATATAAACATTTGATTGAAAAAGAAGTAAATAATAAAGAAATTACTATCAAGGAGTGTGAAGAAATGATTAAAAATAAATATTGTGAATTTGGTACTTTGAAAAAAGGTGGACATTCATATCATACAAATAATAGAATTATAAACGATTATCCAAATAGATTTACCAGTTTATTTAGATCTAAGCATTATTTGAAAGAGAATTGTATTTTGATTGAAACTAAAGTATTTTCACATTATAATCAAAAATATCCCGTAAATGCATTAGAAAATGTAAATTGCAAATATTCAAAAGGTAAATGTCAAATTAAGTCGAATGAAGTAATGATTTGGGAAGTTAATCAAAAACAAAACTGTAAATTCATTTCAATTGGTACTTTTGATGGCTATTTGAATGATAATTTTTGGATCAACCACGACAATCAAATTGCTTTAAATTTATTAGATAAAGACGTTTATAGTTGTAATAATGACTTAAAATTAACGTCTGAAGGATATGGTCAGTTAGTAAAGATAAAAGAGAAGTTGAAACTTTCCAAGAAGCGGGAGAATTACAATATTTAGAGAATAATTTTGAAAAACATTTGAATCTTACGATTAAGACTTTTTGTCGAATGCATAATGATAATAATGAAATTTTAGAGATTTTATTGAAAGAAAATCCAAAAAGATTCATTCAAAAAGCTCTGAACCATAGTGCAATTGACGTTAAGTTGATAAATGATAGTCTAATTGATGTTAGATTTTGTAAAGAAATTAGCGACAATTTGATTGAATTTACTGAGTTGAATGACTATAAAGGCTATGTTCCAGTTAAAATTAAAGCTTATAATGATAAAATTTGGTACATGAAGAATAACGTAATTGTTTATAAGATTAACGACAATAGTCAAATAAACAATGTAAAATCTATTGAAATAAAAGAAGAATATGATTTACAATTCCTAGATGATAAACTAATTATTAAAGAGCATATTTTTAGCAATAGAACTAATATTGAAGAAGAATTATTGACTAAAATGAAACAGATTTCAAACGTTGGAATAGAAAAAATTATGAAATAAAGATAGTTAATAATTTTATATTTTTAATTCTTTCATATTTAACTCAAAGAATAAATTAACGCTATCAAATTCAATTAAATTGTTATTCGAATCTACTAATCTTAAGATAATTTTATTTGGTCTGCTTGAAACTTTATGGTAAATAATTTGATGCGGCTCTTCATTTATTCCTTTACTATCAAGTCTAAATTTATAAATTGTGCTTATCTTTTTATCATTAATATAAGAATCGTCTATCAAATTGCACCAAACAAAAATATTGTCACTAGTTTTTGAATTGTACTTGTTTTCGAAAATACGTTTACCGGTTGTTATACATTTGTCTACACTAAATGCATTATTATTTTCGTCAACTTTACTGATTATTTCTGTTTTATTTTTAAATTCTAAAATTCCATCCAATTTTACCAATCCCACCTCATAACTCTTGTTCAAAAACTCTTGAGAAAACGAATATTCAAAAGTCGATTCGCTAGAAGTTAAATTTAAATTAAAGCACACCATTTATAAGAGTTTAAAAACTACAAAAAAGTTTGTATAAGCATTGAACAATTTCATTGAAATTTACACTATGCAATAGCTTTTGTAGTATAGCAATGATTATATGCAAATTATTCATTTATCTTGACTGACAAACTTGAATATGTAAATTAAGTTGCAAGTTAAAGTAAAAATGATTTTTTATGCTTCAAATTAAATGGATTCGGAGTCCTTTTAATTGCTTGAATATTGAAAAATCAGCGATCATCCACAAGAATGTACAAGAAATGTTTGTGTGGGAGGAGAAGGAAATAATGGAAAATTAATGGAAAGAAGAGGCGGAAAATAAACAGTCACTTTGCTTTAGCAGTGAAACACAACAATTTTCTTTTCGACTTCATTTATACGCGTTCAAAGCAGCGCGCTTTTTCTTCTTGGCGTTTTGTTTCAGCTTTGTTCAACAATTTTGCATACCATTTTTGCTTGTTTGCGAAAAGCAATTAATTCATTGTTTTTCAGATTTCTTTCCTTCTCATAATGGCGCAGTCAATTCGAATCAAGATGCATGGGAAGGAAGAGAACGTGGCGTTGTCTGGAAATATGATCAATAAAAGCTTCATCAAAGCCGCCTTTTTGCTTTCCGATGATGCAGTTGTGAAGTTGTCGTATGAGTCCAATAGCATGCAGATTAATTGCGGGTAAGTTACATTTTGTGTTACTATTGAAGCCGGAACATCCTTTTTGCTTCCGGATGGCTGGTCGACTATGGAGTTTTTCGCCGAATTAGACAGGGCACCGTCTCGACCAGCGACGCCGATGGATATCTGTGAGTTTAACATCATATAATCTTTTTATTATTATATTTTAGCTCAGAGCAGCGCTCCGGTTTATGTTCCAATAGGTATGCACTTTTAATGATTTTATTGAGTTCGATAAGAACCTAATATTTAAAGTACTTTAACGTTATGTTATTTTCAGAAACTGATGCTCTTGTCCATCAACTCGAAAAGTATTTGTTTTACGAGAAAATTGGCGATACCAAGGCTTGCTTCACTGTAATTTCAACTCATTATGCAGTCAGCTTCAATCATGGACCTCACCAGAATTGGAATTCAAATCAAGCTGAGGTATGTTTTTAGTATCTACAATTATAATCTAAAACACTCATTTTTGTTTAGAATCAAACGTCAGTGGTTATTTACAATCAAGAAGAACAAATGTTTCAAACACAATTTATTATGTGTAATGCCGACATGGACTTTGTTGTAGTGCGTTCCGAAGTTCCACTTGTTCCTGTGGCACCAACAATTTGTCTTCCGCGCAAATTGGAACGATATATTCTTTTGGTAATTTTTTTATATTTGAAACAGTTTCATAATTTGCCTTTCTTTTGTAGGGCTATCCAAATGTCAGTTCGAGTTATCAGGCACTTGAAGGCATCTTTTCTTCTGTTCAACTCGATAGTAAAGGCCGCATGCGTGGTTCAAGTGGAAGTCAACGAGGATACAGCGGTGGTCCGATTTTCAACTACAAAAAAGAGCTGTTGGGAATCAATGTTGCAAATGAATCGTCGACAAAGTTTATTGGATTAAGTGGCCAAACTACGCTGAACGAGTTTTTCGATGAGGTGAATGCTGCTTTCCCGTCTCTTTCAGTCATTGTGCCGGTCTACTGTTTAGCTATGGGAATTCATGAAAGTCTCAATTATCAGCAATAAATTTGTTCATAGACACCGATTGTCTATGAATAAATTTTGTTCTTCTGTACTGTATTTTTATGGCTTTTAGATATTTTGAGTTAAAAAGTGTAAAATTATGCATGGATTTTCTGTTTTCATTAAACTTGATTAAAAAAGAGAATTTCATGCAGGGTCTTGTGCATGGACATGTTTTTGACTTGCTCTTATTAAAATCTGCATAGCGCCAAAGATGGCTTTTATATACTACTTAAATACCCCATTTTTAATACAATGTACTTGAGCAAAATTTTCTACACTTCATTGTAGAATGCACGACACGTTTTTCCAAAAAAATGCATGGAACATAGGGAATTACTCAATTATAAAAAGAATAAAGTCATTTTAAGGGGGAACAAAAGGATAAGTACCGAAATTTTTTTAACATATAAATAAGCTTTTTTTCGTCTGCAGCCTTTCAAAAATGACACATAAGCCTAATCTGATTTTTTTTTAATTTTATCAATGTAGAATGTTTAATAAGCCTATTAAAGCTTTAAGTTTTGAAAGATTATGTAGAACAGTTAAAAAAATACTTCAAATCATAGTAAAGAAAATTACCTTTTAAAATAGCATTAAAATCAAATGTTGCATAAAGAGAATTAAAGTTTTCATTTAAATTATGCTGCACCTCAAAGTTAATAAATCGTCCTACATTATTCGTTTTTAATAGATTTATAAAAATCTAAAATATTAAAAAATGTAACTGCTTTTAAAAAGATACTTTCTAATAAAAAAACTTATACCAAACCGCATATCAGCTCTTAGCGCAAATAAAATCATATAGAAGTCTTATGGAACTTGCTAAACTCGTTAGCTGAGTCTAGTACTTTCGCACACTTTTTTTTCGCATTTTTTATATTTTTTACTTCTATAAGCTTTAACTAAGAAATATTTAGTATTTATTTCCGAAAAATTGTTTTTTTACTTCAGGCAACTCCCCGGTCTTAACATTAATTTAAATGAGAAAAATTTGCAAGCAAGTTCTATATGGGAGAATATGGGAAAAGTATAGATTTTTTGAGTTTTTGGACCTATTTGATGGCAAACAAGTTTCTGAACAATGCTTGTTGGATTAAAACTTTAATAAAAGTAATGCAGCTAGCTAATTTTAAGTTAAATTTTAAAACCTGTGAAGTAATGTCTAAAAACTTCGTAATTCGTTGTGGATTGTGTACCATATGTAACAAAAATGGACTGTTATTTTCATTATTTAAATACTTAGTATTTTTTGGAAATTCATAAAGACAATGTGTTTGCGATGAATCATCGACTAAAACAGGTGCATCTGTGTAACTACTGCAATTTAATCTATCATTTCCTGTTTGTATTCCAAACTAAAAAATATATGATTGCATTCGTTTTTATTGTTTATTTTATAAAAACATAAATATTAGGTTAACCGGAAAGTTATGTCCAAAAAAAAAATTGAAACTTATATTTTTATAACTTTATTTTTATTTACATTTAATTTACAATATATTCACCACATGAGTTCAAGACAATATCTCATCGAGAGGGTAAGTCGTAAATGCCTTTGCTTTAAAACTCCGGAAGTCGTTAAGAAGAAGAACTTAACAATGTCTGATTTAAGGTCGTTATAGTTTCAAAGTTTTTTCTGCTTAAATGGTGCTTAAGTGTGTGTTATAGTGATAACTATTATTGCTAATACATAACGGAGGTTCTTTATATAGATATTAAATAAAAGATTTGAGAACTTTCTAGAAGTTGTTAGCAATTACAAGAAAAAAAAATTGTGGACAGAACTTTCCGGTCAACCTGATAAAATAATTAACAACAAAAAAAGCTAACAAGGGAACGACGACAAACCTAACCTGGCATTTTAAAAAGATATTTAATGTTAAAAAAATTAAATTACAGAGGCCGTCATTGTAAAGCAATAAATTTTTCTTCAAATGAACTTTTGACTTTTTATTTTTCAATGAAATTTGGCGTAGAAATAGCTTAACACAAGCGCTATTAAATGATTATAAACTCATTAATACAGTCAAAACTACGATATCATATAGTATTTCAAGGGTTTGTGCAATTTTAAAATTTTTTTAATTTATGTGTATAGTAAACTTTTGTTAAAGATTTACAGTAATTACTGTAATATAGCAATTAAACTAACATAAAAAAATCGATTCGTAAAATTACCTTCTGTGCTACAAAATACATGTTAGAAAAGATTATATTTTTGTAATATAATTACTGCAAAACTTTAACAACATTCTTTTTTTCTAAGCAGGACAAAAAGGCCTTTATGAAGGTAATAAAAACAGTTTAGAAATAAGTTTTTAATATGCTTTTGAAATGCTTCTCTTGTAAGTAATTTAGATAATATTTCCAAATAGCAATTACATTGTTAATTTTTTTCATAAATAAAGTCAAGAAAATTAATAAACAAAGAGGATTTTCTCTATTTTAACATGTTTTCTATTTACGAAGCTTTTTGTTAAAAACAATTTTTTTGAAAAACTAAAGTATACCTGCATTTGTTTTGGTTGCTTTTCTAAGAGCTGTTGAAGGTAGTTAGAGTATTTATTTGATATTGTTGAATTCAATTCTATTTTTTTATTTTTTTCATTTAAAACTTTCTTTTTACAATTGTCGGGAATTGAATAAGATGACAAAGACTCAGAAGCTTGCAAGTTACTTCTACAGTCTGTTGCCAAAAATAATTCTTTCAAATGTATAACTGTTTTTTTTTGCTGAAAGAAAGACTTGATTAAAAAATTAAAATTGCCAAAACTGTGCTTAATAAATTAGAGTTTATAACTAAGATTTAATAAAAAAATATAAAAAAAACATGTATGTAAACAATACTTCTGCTATCTATTATCTGATTATATCAAATTCAAAACTTTTATAGTTAATTTTAAAAATTACGATATTAATATCTACGTCTTCATCATTTCCAACTTCTAACTGCTTACTTTTAAATTTATTAAAAATTAATGAATCTTCCAAATCAGTATATTTTATTAACGTCTAAAAAATATTATTATTATAGTAAATATTAAAAAAAAATTTTAATTATATAAAATGAAAATATTATTTGTGGGAATTTTCTATAAGTAAAAAAATATATTAGATTTTATAAATTTTGAAATTGTGTCCTATTTTAATATACAGTAGCAAACATTTGATTAGTTCTGCAACTAATATTTGCATACATCAACTTAAAAACGACAAATTAACTTAGAAAA
>JANSTW010067618.1:0-10615 GCA_027564275.1 Diadocidia ferruginosa | reverse complement strand
AAATAAAAAGTCGTCCTTCCAAAAAAATCTTCGCACTTAGGACTTTTTGCTATAAAGCTATTTCTTTCTATTTTTCTTGATGAATTGTAAAAATTCAACGTCTAACTCCTACTTAAGACTTCGCATAATATATCAATAAAAAAGTCGCTACACCGACTAAAAACCGAATTCTTCTCCATCTTCTTTGTTGGTTTTATATTTTATTTTTATTTAAATATATTTTAATGACAATAATAAATATTGTTGTTGTTTTTGTTTTCATTAACACTGTTTATATATATAATTCTTAACCTGCCGAAAATTAAAAAAAAAATATTTTACTTAACTATAAAATATTATATTGTTTTTAGGCTAAATTTAAATAAAAGAAAAGAATAAAATCATTTTAAAATTTAAATAAAAAATAATATTGAAATTGGAAGCGGAGTTTACGTACATGTATAAATATTTAATATAATTTGTAATTTCTTTATATATTTCTCAATTTGACAGACACACAAATAGTATTGAAAATTTGCCAACCGAATAATAATTAGTAGAGTTAAAAAATGGGTGTTTGATGTGTGTGTGCTGAAATTAATTAATTTTGCCTTTACGATTACGATTTCTTTTACACAAATTACTTTATTTTTACAATTAAATATTTTATTTAAATAATATCTTATTTTTTACTACTTAAAAAAAATTATTAAAAATTGGAAATGGTGACAATTGAAATGAATTGATTGCACCAAAGACCGCAAAACTACAATAATTTATTTTTTCTGAACATTAGAAATATTTTTTGTTAAAAAATTCCATTTCCATTTCCAAACCAAAAAAATTAAATTAATTTTTAAAATATTTTTTTTTCTTTAAAAGCTAACGATTACATTTTTTTGTTTTAATAAAAATTTAGTTTTTCTTCTTTTAATTGATGTTCGCTTGTGGTTTTGTTAACATTAGTTTAGTAGTAGTTTTTTTGCAATGTGTTTAATAATATTTTTAGTGTGTAAGTTAGTTGTTCAGCGCACGGCACAGATGGTAGAGTAGAATTAATTCTAATGTTTTGGGGGCTGAACTATAGAGTGGTTGTTAATACATAATATGTTGTGGCTAACTTTCATTGTTGAAATTGTTGTCGTCAGTAGTAGTGGTTGTTGTTGTCGTCGGTGATAGTGGCTTGGTTTCGTCTATATTTAGGCTGAAAAATATTTTTTTTTAGTTTTTTTTACTTACAAATGTTCAAACATGGGAGACTGCAATTATACAACGCAGTATACAATTAAATCTCTACTACAAACAATTTTCACTTGTATTTAGAGTTAGACGTTGACTTTTTAAAATTCATGAAGAAAAAAAAGAAAGAGATAGAGAATATAAGACACAAAAATCTGTACACTCGAATGAAACAAAACAAAGACTTAAAAGTCTCTATTGAGGAGAAAAAAGTCTCTCTTTAAAAAAAAGTGGTCCTTTCAAAAAAAAGTCGTCATTGAACTCAGACTTTACGTTGACCTTTTACAATTTATCAAGAAAAAAAGAAAGAGATAGCTTTATAGCAAAAAGTCTCTAAGTGCGAAGACTTTTTTTCTGAACGACCACTTTTTTTTTAAAGGACGACTTTTTTTCCTTCAATAGAGACTTTCAAGTTTATGTTATGTTTCATTCGAGTGTACACATTTTTGTATCTTATATTCTCTCTCTTTTTATTTTCTTGCTGACTTGAAAAAGTCAACGTCTAACTCCAACTTAATGCGTAAGAGAAGAAAGATTCTGGTCATGATTAAAATACAAATATTTTGTAGTAGAGACCTTTTAGGGACCATAGTGTTATAGACATATGTTTGCTTCTAGAAAAAGTTTTTTTTTAATTTAAACAAAATTTAGTCAAATTTCTTTTTTTTTCTGTGGGGAAAAAATCTGGACATAACACACACGAAAACATATGGTGGTACAAAAACAAAGGATTTGAAAAGCCAATTATTGTTGTACACAAGAAATTCCCATTTAACATAGAAAACTTACCAAAAAAAACTTTAAAAAACCTTTAATAAATAATTCGAAATTGAATGAATTCTCTTTTCTGAGTATTTTTTTAGTGAAAAATACAAGAAACAAAATTCTGTTCTATAAAAATAATTAATCAGTTTAATAATAACGATCTGTTATCAAAGCATCGATGACAACGCTATCGTTATTATTATTATTGTTTATATTTAATGTAATTATCGGAATTGATTCGTCGTTCTGAGAAATTATTGTGTTCGTTGATTCGATGGGTGGTGGTGGTTCGTTGTTATTCAATAATAATCGTCGTCGTTGTTGAAAATTGTCATCATCATCGTTCGAATGATTGGCAAATATTAAATTTATGCTAATAATATCTATAAATTAAAAGAAATTAAATTGAAAAACTAAAAATTTGTTTCTTTGCCAAATTAATTCTTTGTTAGTCACCCAATTCTTATGTTTTAAACAAAATGAAATATTTGTTTTTCACCAAATTGATTGTTTCATGAAGTTTTGAACAGGAATGGAAGTCAACAATAGTCATGAAATCCTTATGAAATCCTTATGAAAATAATAGAACGATGGTGTGTTTGATATTAAAACTTAAGATGGCGTTATATTAGTTTTAATTTCTAATTTTCTTTCAGTCATGCGCCTTCTAGCGAACATATTTTAAATTAATGTTTCAATACAAAATTTCCTTAACTTCGTTTCTTTAGAAAAGTAATGATTCACTTAATAATGACAGTGAATCATTACTTATCAATAACATTTTATCTCAACCTAATGAGGCAATAGAAACATTTGGTTAAAGCATTATGCCTAAGAGTGAGCAAGTTGTCGCAGAAGGGTAAATACATAGTGTACTAGAGATATAAAAAAATTTCAGATTTATATTAGAATTGGGTACGATAAAATTTCGTTGAGATAAAATATCGTTTAGATAAATTGGTCGTTGAGATAAATTGTCGTTGAAATGATTTGGTGGGATTAATTGTCGGTGAGATGAAATGTCGTTGAGATACATTTTCGTTGATACAATTTGTTGTTGAGATAAATTGTATTTGAGATAAAAAAAATGTCGTTGAGATACATTTTCGTTGATACAATTTGTTGTTGAGATAAATTGTATTTGAGATAAAATGTCGTGGAGATACATTTTCGTTGAAATAATTTGTTGTTAAGATAAATTGTCGGGAAGATATATTGTGGTTGAGATAAAATGTGATAGAGATAAATTGTCGTTGAGATAAATTGTCTTTGACATAAAATGTCGCATTTTGTCGAAATATCAATATAATATGATATTTTTTGGAAGACTTATTAGAAGCAATAATAGTGTAACAATGTTAAGTAGCGATCTGCTCCTTTTGCGTGATCTAAAAATATTATTGTTTGAACCATGGAAGGCCAGGGGTTAACCACTATTGAATCATTTAAAAAAAAGGAAATCATTTTGCAAATCAGTCGGACGCAATTTTTCATAGTGGATAACCCCTCGAGAAAGAGCTTCATGAACTTAATGTAATTTTATTGATTTTCATAATAAGATTTATCGAAATTTTCATGAAATATGTCATGAAATTTTCGGTAAAATTATAAACTGGCACCACATAAGGACATCACAATAATATGATTATGTATTTCTATGTAAATTAATTATATTAAATATTAATACATCTCGAAATATATAGCCCCGTATTTCGTAACAATTTCAACAAGATTGGTCATTTTTTATAACAGACTATATAACGAGCTTACGATATTGAGTGGCCTCATATGATGACGCCAGGCGGTACGGGTTATATTATAAAAAATTCTTTGTGTGTTTATTTTTCTGTGATCCAAAAACCTAACAATTCTCTTACCAAACTATATTAACCGATTTATACCTAAATTTAAAAAAAAAATACCAATAGTGATTTTAAAATTGTAGTGAAGAAATTAAAACAATATTGTTGCTCGCATCTGTATATATTTGCTGAAGCAAAAATATAAAAAGCCTGATTCAAGAGCCCCGGTGTAATTTATGTTGCAATGATTTTTTTTTTTTTTTTTTCAATAAAATAATTTAAATAATTATTTGATTTCGTTGGATTGTTGTTGATGTTGCTGTTTAGTCGGACAACCAAAATAATATTAAAATAATATTTTTTTAAATTATAATTTTACAATTAAATTATTATTTATTTATTTTCAAGACGTTTCGATGTAAATTTGATATCATCTTCAGGTGAGAATATTACAAATATGAAAACATAAATTAATTATTATTAAAAAAAAGAATCTTGATAAATATTATCTAAATTCAATTGTCTTGTTGAATATTATTTATTTATTATTGTATAGATTTTTTTTAATAATAATTTTTGTTTCCATATTTGTAATATTGTCACCTGAAGATGATATCAAATTTACATCGAAACGTCTTGGCAATAAATAAATTGTAATTTAATTGTAAAATTATAATTTAAAAAAAAATATTTTATTTTATTTTAGATATAAGACTAAACATCAACAAAACAATTTAATTTATTTATGTTTCACCAATTTATATACTAAAAGCCTTTATCATATGATATGCTCCCGAAGACAAAAAACAAAATGTTATGAGACTATAAATGAAAAAAAAAATACAAAGATGAAGTGAACGAATCCCAGAGATTTGATTTTGAATGTGAGCTATTTTATGAAGAACAAGAAAATCGTAAAAATGTGTATTCTCAAGTTTAATGTGTGAAAATGCTCGCAGCTGCATCATGCAAATTGCAAAGTTTTTTTAATGTTCGTAGCTCTAAAACCAATAATTGCACATGGATGATTTAGCGAGCGACTGCCCTTGTTGGAAAATTGAAAAAGAATGAATCGATAATGTTCTTGAAAACAAAACTAAGTATATGGAACGCGTGCTTTGGTGCGTGCAATAAAATTAAATAAAAGATCATATTTTTCGAAAGACAACTCACACATACTTCTATGTGCGGATGTATCTTGATAAAATAAAAATAAAAACTAAAATTAAACCTTAAATACCTTAAAAGATCATTGGTAGCGGCATCATCACCTATAATTATTGGTTCGACAATCTTTGGAGCCGCTGATGCAGGTGGCGGAGACGACGACGTAGCCCATATATCGTCTGGCATTTCTAAATATTTATTTGTTTGGTTTTAGGAAATATATTTGTTTGTGTGTGTGAAATTTTCGAGGGGGTACTCACATATGGAAGTCATGGAAGTCATATGGAAGTAATGGAAGTCATATGGAAGTCATATAGAAGTCATGGAAGTCATATGGAAGTAATGGAAGTCAGATGGAAGTCATAACAGTCAGATGGAAGTCATGGAAGTCATATAGAAGTCATGGAAGTCATATGGAAGAGAGATGGAAGTCATGGAAGTCATGGAAGTCAGATGGAAGTCATGGAAGTCATATGGAAGTCATGGAAGTCATATGGAAGGCAGATGGAAGTCAAATGGAAGTCATATGGATGTCAGATGGAAGTCATGGAAGTCATATGGGAGTCATGGATGTCACATGGATATCATTTCAACATGGAAGTCAGAGGGACAAATATTTTTCAAGTGATTACCCCCTCGGATATTGTTGATCTAAATTTTTAAATGGAATTTGAAACATTGGAATTTATTAACCGTGACAAAATGGTGTAGCGATTTTCTAATAAATTCCGGATAACAATTTTTAGTTTGATTCTTCGGAATATTTCAATTAAAAGCAGACATCTACTCAAAATCAATCCTGGGATTATCCGTTCTTTAGTTTAGACAATATTTTTATCAATAAAAAAATTATTGAAAATTTAGACATACTCATAAAAAGAAATAATCTCCCCATTTCTAAAATTGCCAACTTTAAATTCGAAAACAAAAACCGAACTGCTAACAAATATGGTAGAAAACAATTTTGTGCTTTTTGATCTGTTACAAACTTACCAGCAATACCGGCAATGGCTTCGGATGCAAAATGTTTAACGTCAACATCAGCGTCAGCATTTAGTTTGTCCAGTGCCGGCTTTACTTGACTCTCAATGACCGCTGTTTCGAGGAACGGTGTAATTTTTTGCAATGTTTTAGCTACATTAAATCGAACATTTGCCACGGGATCTTGGGCCAGCAAAAGCACGGTGGGTAATAGCATACGGGTTGAAATGTCGGCACCGCTTACCTCAGCCAACACATTAATACAAAATAGACAGGTCATTCCTTGAACAAAAAGGGAAGTTTAGTCAAAAACATATATTATCAGAAAAAAACAAGTCCCACTTACTGTGTAAATAATTCTTATTTCTGGACATAACTAAGATCATAGGAATAATGGCCTGTTCGGCCCACGCCGAACCAAATTGTTCAACTAATTTTTTCATATTTAATGTGGCCGCCTCACGAATAGCATACACATGATCGTTCAGCCAACCCATACACAAACTACGCAATTTTTGATCGAAAAATTCCTGACCCAATTGGCCGGCAAGGGCAGGCATATACTCGATGATTGCCAGCCGAACACGCCACTTAGAATCTTCGGCCAGCTCAACGATTGCAGGCAACAAAGATTGGGACAATTGTTGAATTCCGATGACATCGTTTACGCAATCCAAATTCGAAATAATGTTCAAACGTACCTCGGGGCATTCGTCTCTGAGTTGCACCAAAAATAGAGGCAATAAAAATTCGACTGTATTGTATACGCCCAATATTGGGCTCAATCCCATTATGACAGAGGCCAAAGCCGATTTGACGTGTTGATTTGTGTCCGACACCAATTCCTTCACGTATGGCAAAATTGAATTTTTTATTATCAACACTTGATTGGCTTTGTCCAAATTTGCACAGAAATCTTTAACTTTGGTGGCGGCGGCCGCACGCACCTCAGCCTCTGTGTCCTTCAGTAGATACTGGAAGGAAGGTACTAAGTCGGTTTTTGTAATTTCTGGACCAACAGCCGTTTGTAGGTCGGTGAATTTTTCTGCAACCATATAGCGTACACGCCACGATGAATCACTGGCACACTGTCTTAATGTTGGCATCACCAAATGTTCAACGTCTTCTTGTTGCAGCAACGTTGCAATGCTAACGCATGCCTCGACGGCCAACAGCCTCACCGAATCCTGATCGTCTTGGGCCAATTGCACAAACATTGGAATCAAATCCGATTTAAGAAATTCAATTTCAACAACTTTGGCAAATTCACCAAGTTTACTGGCGGCTGCTCGTCGCACCATCGGCGTCTCATCCTGACACAATTGACGGAAATTATTCCGCAACTCAGACTTGACCGTTTGTGAGACTCGGGGATAACAGACGGAAAAAAGTGCACAAGCCGATGTCCGTGATGTAAACCAATCGCCAGACGCTAATGTTTGTAGAGTGGGAACGACATGCGACTCCAAATCGGCAGCACTGTGCTGGGCGGCAATAGTTCGCAGAGATTCGACGGCCTTGTCACGAACAACGGTCTCCTCGACCGTCGCCAAACTTTCCAACGGTGGCAACAAGTACATTGCATACTTTGGACCGCCCACTAAGCCTGTAGGTGAAGATTTTTTTTTTTTAATTTCTTATTTATCACAACGATTTACAACCACAGCCAATGGTGGTTGAGCTTTTAGATTAAATAATTATTTTCGGAAATCAGAAATCATTTTCAGAAATAATTTCGGAAATTATTTTCAGAAATCAGAAATCGAAATCACGAAAACTATTTTGGAAATCACGAAAATAATTTTCGGAAATCATAAATTATTTCAGGAATCACGAAAATCATTTAGAAATCAGAAATTATTTTCATCATTATTTTTTGCTAGTGGCTGTAGGGGCTAATGAAAAAAATCATCTACGGAACGGCAGCCTATAAGACGTCTCAGAAAACAACTAAATCCATCTTTATTGTTGCCCGTCCATTCAATGTGGCCTGAAGTGAAATCCGAACTAACCTGCAATATTGTCGATTTACATAAATGCCAAATCAATTTCGGAAGGAATTTCGGAATCGCTTTGATTCTTGGAAAACAACAACAAATTATTACAAGTCTTGGAAGTCTCTTTCCACAGAGTTTTTAAAAGTCAAAATGTTATCCGGATGATACCCCCGACGTTAACACATAAAATGAAATTCAGAAAAATAAAATTAAGTGGAATGTGTCATCAGCTTAGACAATATTGATTTAATTAGGTAGATAAGCCCAAAGCATCATCCATCAAAGATTGAGGTTATGTATATTATTTGTATTCTAAAGTTATCTTCATTTCAAATTGAACATAAATCGAATGACTCATTTTCTCGCACTTACTTGTAAATGTTCCCAATTGTTCGGCCAAGGCCAACAGTACTTCATCTTCATCGTAAATGGTTTCGGTTAAAAATGGAATTAATTCGATCCGTGTCCGTTCTTCGCCCAATGCCAGCGCAATTGTTGAGATTTTTTTGATGGAATTTAAGCGGAGCTAAAATTAAAATTTAATTATAAATAATTTCGCCCGTAAACATCTGGCTCCTTTTTACTTGAATATCTTCATTTTTGAGTTCATCAATCAAAACCGCAATCGGATACAGGGATTCGTCTAAAACTTTATCACCGCTGGCCGCCATTGTTGTTCGGATTGAGTTTTTCTTCTTTGATAAAAAAATGAATTTCTCTAGTCAGGGATTTTATTTCTAATTACTTGCCGAATATCTGTAAAAAATTATATGGGTTATTATTAGATTGGTTTAATTGTAATTGTTTTAACCAAAATAAAACGAGAAAACCGAGTGAAAAATTGGATGGAAAAAAATGGTCAAATTGTTTTGATAAAACATTCGCACACTTACACCTTATTTTCTTTGGCAAACAAAACGCACAAATATTATTCAAATGCTAAATGCATAAACATTACACAATCACTAAATGGTTGGATCGTCCGAACTTTATTAGGGATTTTAGCTAATCTCGAATTCCGTCCTCTAATATTGGGAAAATTTATTACAATTTGACACAATTTTACTTTGTTTTTTCACCTTGGTGTGGATGCGGTTTTCCAAAATGATCGACAAGAATAAAAGTGGAGCGTGTTCATTGTAATTAAAAAAAATGTCGATTTGTCGTTAATGTCGAATTCGATGTTTTTATTTTTCTCTTTTTCAGCTATATTTTGTACTACATTATTATTTTGATTTTTGCAAATATATTACCGTTGAGATATTCGACGGTAGTCTAGAATAGTTTTTTTTTTTTAAATGTATCCTATCCTGTCTACGTTCACACCAAAATTAAGAACCGACGTTTTTTGTATGTAATTAAAATGCATAATTGTTTTATTTTATAACAAGAAAGGAAACCAATTTGAAATTGAAGTTAGTTTGGTTTTTCCGATAAATAATTTTTAATTTTATAAGATTTAGAATTTAGGTAATGGTTTTGGTTTTTGGTTTTGTATTTTTGAATTATTGACAAAAATAATCGAAATACGTCACTAGAGCAATTTTGTATCGTTTTCGGCAAAAAAAGTAGCTTTAACTTTAATTTTGAGGATGAGATTTAACTAATTTTATATTCTAGATCTTTAAATTTTTAATAAAATTTAAATCAAACCCAAAAATTTTGTTTTTCGGATTGTAAGATTTTGGTTTTATATATTTTTTCTGGTTTTGGTTTCCGTCAGGAATTATATTAATGTCATAATTGTAGAGTAATAATTATACAATTATATTTTTTGTCATATATACAATTTTTTAAATACCGTTTTTGATAATTTTTACTGTTACTTCGATGAATTGAGCGATTTTTAAATAATTTTATCCTACGATCAAAAAAGCAATAAATTATATTGTTTTAATAAATAATAATTTTTAAGCATTAATTCTACTTTAATTTAAACCTTTTAAATAAAGAATCATCCAAAAATGTGCAATTATATTTATAAAACTAAATATATTAGAGTTATACCTAAAAAAATTATATACTTTGATTGTGGCGCATATAAGCAACACATAACTATATAGCGAATGGCTAAATTTGTTTTCGTATATTCGCTTGTCTTATTATTTTCGATTTGATCAATCTTTCTGATAATAAAATAATAAATGTTTTAAGTCGCGAATAAGTATATAAGCGAATAATTTTTTTTCTTTTATTGTAAAATTGTAAATGAAAGAATATTATATAAACTCAAAGGTTAAGTGCGAGCATCAAATATAAGATATATATTATATATATATTGTAAAAGTACAATAATTTAAAAATAACAACTAATTGAATTGTTTGGATTTGCTTATGTTGATGTTATACGTGGTTTGATTTCGCTAAATCAATCATCAATGTCGCTTAAAGTTTTCTTATAAATTCAATTTATATTATAATATATAAATGGTAGCTCTTTTTTATTTTGTATTATACACCCCATAAGGCAGGATATTTTATGAATACGCTAAAGAGTATGTGTGTATTCACATGTAGTACCGGCAAAGAAAATTTATAATATTTAATATATACATTTTCTTTGGTACCGGTTTAAGAGTTATTGATACTAACTTTGATGCACGTTTGAGCTAGCCCTCATCTTTTGATGTAATTTTTAATTTTTTTTACTAGCATTGATAAATGAAATAGAAAGAGGGTGAAAGA
>JANSTW010067607.1:0-10615 GCA_027564275.1 Diadocidia ferruginosa | reverse complement strand
ACCCAAAATTACCCTAAAAAAGTTTATGTAAAATCTGCACCAAAAAAAAAGTGTCATTTTGTAGAGCTGTGTAATATTTATATCAGCGCTTGCTTTCGATACATTTTGAACTACTGCGTGGTATATCTATATATGTATTTTCAAAGATATTATTAAAGTCAACAATTAAGAAGAAGAAAATTAACCCCTCGATAGACATATTGTGTCTATTTTTCCAATTATTTTCTTGATATATTTTTAATGATCTGAATAAAAGTTAAAACCAATTTAATATTAAATTCAAATCGTAGTGAAGACATGGGTTATTATTATTAGAGGTACTAGAATATACTAGAGTAGAGACAATACGTATAATTTCGTAAAAAATAAGCCCCAACAATTTTGTACAGAAAACAACAAAAATTTGAGTTGAATAATATGAAATTAGTACTTCTATTTTTACTATGAAAATAATGTATTGTCGCGAATCATTTTTCTAGTACTTCTAATTATTATAATAGTAATTAGGACAGTCGCTATTGCGTTTTTTTTTAATGGAATAATCTTAACCATTAATAATCTTATTTTATTAAATTGCATAGAAAAGCTATATAGTCAATTTATTTGATTGGTATTATATAATGAATAAACCAATTCAATGTTCTGAGAAAAATAGAGAACTCCGGTTACAATTTAAGGCTGAACTGCAGTATAGCGAATATGCTCCAAATAGGACCCAACCTCTTCTTTCCTGGTAAAGAATCATCTCCTAACGAAAAAAATATACTACGACTTTTGAGGGAAACCCCCCCCCCTTTCGGAAGGGGGAGGTTAAATTGTGTATGCAAAAGTTTTAAAATACAATATTATGTCATACCTATACAGAATGTAAAAGTAGGCAAATTAAAATGTTTTGTTGTGTAAACTTATAGGGGTAACCCTCCCATTTTAAAATGGAAGGGGCTTATCGTTTGCATGAAAAATATCAAAAATACATTTTTATATGGGTTGTGTGTATTCAAATGAAAGGTCTTGACAAGAGCTACAATTTTAGTTTTAAGAGTATTAGTCAATCGTTCACCCTTCTGTGCGAAGACAGACAAATAAAATATTCCTTCTAAGAAATCCTTTAACTTCTTTAAGAGGCTGATATGAGAACGATAGACTACAAGAACTAAAGTTGTAGCTCTTATCAAGACCTTTGATTTGAATACACACAACTCCTATAAATATTTATATTTCAATATTTTTCATACAAAAGTTGAGCCCCTCCCATTTTGAAAGGTGGGTGATCCCTCTTAAGTTCACACTACAAAAAAATTTAATTTGCCTATTCTTTCATTTTGTATAGGTGTGGAATCACAATATTACAATTTAAAACTTTTACATACAAACTTTAAACCCCTCCCCTGCAGAAAGGGGGGAATGTAGAATCCTCCCGAGTTTGATATCTTTAAAGATTTAAATACTAAAAAAATATTTGATTGTTCTTAATTACAATTTGAAAAGACAAAATCGGCACATGAAAATATCAAATATTTTTTACTCTTTAACGGGTAACTTTTAGCTCCGAACAACTCACCTTTCAATGAACATTTTTTTGAATGGAGGTGGGGAGTAAGCATTTGCATAATTATTGTCATCGATGTCAAATTTTCGTTTGACTGGACCCAAAGAACTGGGTCGCATTGCAATTGGTGACATTGATCGTCTAGTTGCAAATGTTCGTCGTGTCGGCGACGGTGATAGTCCATATGGAAGTCTTATCGCTGTTCGACTAAAAAACACATTATTTTATTTTATCAGATCAACTGCTGTAAATTTGTAGCAACAAACCTAGTCGGCGATGGACTTGAACAATTTTGTTGCCCGAATGGTGAATTGGGCAATGTAACGTGCAATGGATTCGATAAATCTGTACTGGTTGTTGCCACAGCAGTACTATCGGTTGACTTAAATGACCAACTTTCTGCATCCAACGATAAGTCCTCCCAACTTTGAGACATATGCAAAACCGAATGAATTTCTCGTTCGTGTGTCACTTCGCGGCTATTCGTTATGTCAGCACATTCTTCTTGACGTAATTGGGATACGCGTGGCGTTAATCGGGGACCGGCTGTTGGACTAAAGCTTGTCGAATATCGTCTTGCACGTGGTGCAAAAATATTTAAACTTGGCGCTATTGGTGGCTCTCTACAATAGAAAAAATTACGATTTATTTAGACAATTTTGAATAAAAAAAAATTTAATTTAAATTTCACTTCCGGTTTGTCCGTGCTGGCGAGAGCAGTGCAACTGGGAATCGTAAGCGTGGCAGTGTTAATATAATAAAATTTATAGTTTGGGAATCGCTACGTCTATAATGAGATAGGGGAAAAAGTACCCGGCCAAGTAAATTAAAGTGAAACAAATAAATTTAAATTGTAAAGTATTTAAATTGTATTAATATTTGCAATAAAGATTTGAACAATAAATATTATCTTCTTGAAAAATTCGAAACTATATCGGACGATTCGCGGTTATCAATTCAGAGATTATAAATTTTTTTTTTTTTAAATAAGTCGATAAATATTAATTTAAAATCTTTTACTCTCTAATCAGACTTAGGGAGTAATCCGAGGAGTAATCGAAACATTTCTCGATGGTCGTCTTTTGAAAGTTCTATGAAAGTGTATTTTTTTTAATTGAAAGTCTTGGAAGTGTTGGAGATTTTATGGAAGTCTTGAAAGTCCATAGAAAATGGAAGTCTTGGGACAAAATTTAGTCATAACTATACTTTTCTATTAGATAAATACAAACCAGAGTATAAAAACCTAAAATTGGAATAAGAACCATTTTTATCGAGGGGAAAACCATTTACGAAAATAATGGGACAAATTAATTCGGAAATCACGGAAATCATTTCAGAAATTACGGAAATCATCTCAGAAATCATGGAAATCATCTCAAAAATCACGGAAATCAGAAATCATGAGACAAAATTTTTTCTAGTGGTTTCCCCTCGATTTTAATGGGCTTTTTTCTAGTTGATATGACAATATGGTCTCTACTCTATTTCGCTTTGGAGTAAAGGGCACAAGGATAATATGGTGTTCTTTTTTCAAAAGCTGGAATGTATAGGGTCTATTTTATCCTTTTTTACGACCATATAGAGCAATTCGCACAGCTGACCACATTTTTGATGATCAGTGGACAGGGTTTACACCATATAGTTGGTGGGTCCAATCAGTTGATGTCAAATAGCTGGACCAACTGATTTATCTGTTTTCGAACCACGGTTTAACAAAAAAAAAATTAAAGATTTTCAAGGCAATTAAAAAACAATTAAACTGGGGCCAATTATGCGACGGTTTTAAACCGCAAATTTTATGTATGGGTTAAGAAAAATCCGAAAATTTGTAATTTCCTGAAAAATAAAACAACAATATAAGGCAAATTCGAATTATATTGATATAAAAGTTAAATAAAGATCAAGCTGAAGAACAATATTTTCATAAAAGTACAAAATGGCAACAACACACACACACGACTATGCACATTCATCATTTCGATGGAAGAAAAATTTTGCTGAAACATTTTTACCCAACAAATTCTTACCTCGCCGATCCCGAATTTATTACCACAGGCTTCAATTGAATAGATGACATCGCTATTTTCTCCTGTATTGCTAAATTAATTTTATTATTTATAATTGACGACGAACTCAAACACCGTTTTAACTTTGCATTTTGTGAATCTTCTTCTGCATCCATATTTTTTACCGAGAGATTTGTTCAGGCGAAAAAATGACCAAAGCAAAATATCATTGCCGACAATTCCGCAGAACTAAATGTACCATAATAATATTTGAATACTAATAGACTGTACGAATATCTTTGATAAGATCCGATATAAATTGAAAAATGTCTAAAATAAAATTGGATTTAATAAAACACAACTAGAATAAATGGTGCGACAGCAAGCGAAAATCGTTTTTTGACACGACCTCTTGGGTACACCATACATAAATTTCTGGTGGTTCTTTTGGACCGATTTTCACTCACGCAATTTTTAAATTTATTTGATCCAGCGACAGTATTGGCTCGTGAAGCCTGAATCGAAAAATCTCTCAATAATTGAATAACAAATTTAATTTAAAAATATAAAGAATTTTTGCAAAATATGCGAATAAAATAAAGTTAAATTTTGTAAAGATAAACACAATTTTTTGAATTTCATATGTGCGGACAATTGACCTAAAATTGTACTGTCAAATCGCGATTTGCGTTTTTGTTTTCGTTATGTTGGCTACAATGTTTTTTCCCCGGTTAAATGAGCGCGGTATTTAAAAAAAAAACGTAACTAGGGTATATCGACCAATTATTGGCTCCCTTAAGACATTCTTTGACTTTGAGCTGATTATTTAATTGACTATTATATTGAAAATTTTAACTTTTTGTAATAAATATTATCAAAAATCAATTAAATCTAGATATTTATTGTCACCATTTTGCCAATTATTGCCATACCTAAATTGCCAATTATTGTGATAGTAAAATAACGCTTAAAATTTTATTTTTTGGTATATGAAATTCTTTATAGGCACCTAAATAAACAGAAAATTTATAAAAATTAGTTCAAAATGGTTAAACTGCCGGGCACAATAAAAAAGTTAAAAGTGTCTATCCGCACGTTTGACCGTCCATCTGTCTGACCGTATGTACATTTGTCTGTCTGTTCGTCCGACTGTTTGTCCGTCTTTCCGTCCGTCTGTCGATCATATGTATGTCTATTCGTCCGTCTATTCGTCAATCTCTCCGTCCAACTTTCTGCCGTCTGCTGTCCGTCCGGCTATCCGTCTGTCTATTTTTTCGGCCGTCCGTTCATTTCTTTGTATGTCCGTCAGTCCGTCTATCTATTCGTCGGTCTATCCGTCCTCCGTCCATCTGTTCGTTCATCTATATATGTTCGTCTGTCCGTTCGTTTGTTTGTCTGTCCGCCCGTTGGTTTGTTCGTCTTTCCCTTATATCGTCTGTCCGTAGGTTCATCCAAAACGTTCTAGATTATAAATACAAGCCACAATATTGAATGAACTGTCATCTGTTGTTAGCCCTATTATATATGTTCATGTTGTATTTTTGTGGAATGCAATTAAATTGCATAAAAATATAATTTTATTAAAAGGTAAGTACGAATTGTGTATTTTTAAACATTTTATAATGTATAATGAATATATTAAAATAAAAAAAAACTAACGCCTGGGTTAACCCGAAATGTCAATTTTGCTTTTACGATTCAATATTGTGGCTTGTATTTATCATCTAGTACGTTTTGGTTCATCCGTCCGATCATATGTCCGTCTGTCTGTTCACATGAATGGTCACATACACAGGTATTGCATTTGAGATCTGGATCAAATAAGAGTGGGGTTCCATTCAATTGTTTTGTGAAAATAACTATATGAGCATATGGAAAAGGAGGCTTGCATTACGGTCTTTGGATTAGGAGAAGGGAGCTCTCATACAATTTTTGAATATATAGAAAGTTTTTTTTACTAATTGGTACTCCGCCCAAAGTCTTTAATCTTATTAAATTAAATTAGTGACAGTAACTATATACCTAGCACTATAAAAACCAGTAATTGTCATGGGGGTGACAATAGCTATGCTAGGAATAAGTAGTTATTGTCACTTATATAAAAATAAATAAATAATAAATATATAAATAATAAATTACAATGTAATTTTTCTATGCCTATGGGGTGACAATAACTGAAAGTAGTGTTTTTCTATGCCAATTATTGTCACCACTTAAATTTAAATTTGGCGGAATATTTCATAATAAACGATTAAAATTATCATTAAGAATTAATGTTTTATTCCGAAAACATAAAAACACTTGTAATAAAAATTTACGCTTATAAAGATAGGGTATTATTTTAAATTTTAAATTTGTTCGTAAAAATCCTTGTAATAAATGATTTTTACAACATTTCAAATTTTACGATTACAATTAAATACAAAAAAACAACTTAAGGACTCTTAAAAATATTATATTTATTATTTACGCTCTACATATTATAAATTAACTTTAATAATATTAAAAAATATTTGAATAATAGTTATTATGTTCAGCTACCAGATTTAAGGGATGCGGTGGTGCGGCAGGTGGTTCGCCTTTTAATAAATTATGTGCTGCAGTATACTTTTTCATATTATCGACTAAATTTTCAATTAGTGTTGTATGGGTCGGTATTGTTTCGGCTGTAATTTTACGACTTTCCTTCAGCATACTAGTCCAATCGTCTATGCTGATATTGCGGTCATCATTTTGAACTTCATTACCGAAATGCAGACGACGATGTGATTTATAATTGCACAATTGTTCATATTCTTTGTCACAGACGTTACATTTAAACATCCGTATGTCACCGTGTACTCTCAAATGTACAACTAAATCTTCACTCAGAGCATAGTCTTTAGCACAATACTCACATTTGAATGGTTTATATGTTATGTGAATTTTCTTGTGACTGTTCAACGAACCCAATTGACCGAACTCCTTATTGCATATGGAACATTTGTACGGCTTAAAACCGGTATGTATTCGCATATGTTTGGTCAGGTTACTGACTTCCGTAAACCGGGACGGACAAATAGTGCATGGATACGGACGTTCACCGGTATGCGTTCGCATATGATATCGCAATGCATATTTCAATATAAACGCCTTGCCACAAACTTCACATGGGAATTTCTTTTCCGATGGATCCAAATGTCTAAGCTCATGCACCTGGCAATTGCCCAACGCTTTAAATCCTTTCCCGCAATGCGTACATTTGTACATATCCTCACGATGGATTTTCTTATGATTGTATAAACGACCGTTTGACTTAAAATACTCTTTGCAAACATCGCATTGAAATGGTTTTGTGTCGGTGTGTTGCAATAAATGCTGATTCAAATGAGCCTTAGTTATAAAATCCTTTGAGCAAATTTTACAATTATGTGGCGATAAACCGGAATGAAGGTTCATGTGTTGTCTTAGACTTTGTTTTGCACGAAATTCTTTCGCACAATAATCGCACTCAAATGGTTTTTCTCCAGTATGACCCAGCTCATGAAATTCCAATGCAGGATTATCACGAAAACGTTTATTGCAGAATTGACACAGATATTCCATCTTCGGCTTTTTCAAACAATTTCTTTTATGCTTTTTAAAATTTTCATAATCAATGCAATCAACGTTACATTTTTCACATACAAAGGTGCAACCATGCAGCTTCATAATATGCAGTTGAAGAATATAGCCTCGTGTAAATGCAGCCGGGCATTTGGTACATTTAAATTGTTTGTTAAATTTTGATTTCTTAGGTTTTGCTGAATGTTTTTCGGCATAGTGGTAGCGAAGCGTGCTAAGGCGTGTATACGATGACGGGCATTGACGACATTGAAATCGTTTTATTCCTAGTTTTTTTGCATCAGCTCCGATTTGGTCAATTTCTTTACTGTGCACGTCATCGATATATATTCCTTCATGTTTCACTTGATCCCCTGAATCATCGTTCTCAATCGATATCGGCTCTATCTTTATTGTAATGATATCTTCTTGCTTTGGTTTTATCAAATTTTCCAGTTCGTTTTGAACATTTACGCGTTTAAGCAAAACCATTGGAGTTCTTTCGGTCTCAACTTTAACTTTAGTCTCGAACTGTTGGAAAAAAATCAAATAAGAACATTTCAACAAGTTTATCAGCCTAAATGGTATATACTTACATTTGTAACGACGGGTTCTTCTGCATTATTTTTGGACACATCAGATTTTTTAAATGCTTCCTCTTCACCAGAACTCTCCAACAGATTATCATAATTATTTTCAAATCCGAAATTTTCGTCAAAGTAATCATCGTCATCATCACTTTTAACGATAACCGAATTGAATTCAATGTCAACTTTAGCCGACATATTTGAGTCTTTAGTTACGATTGCAGATTCGTCAAGTTCATTTTTCAATATTGAAACTTCCACCTTATTGAGAAGCTCAGTAGACGGCATCCAATCATCGTTTTCTTCTTCCGATTTTAAAATGATTTCATTTTCGATTTTAATTGGTCTATCGCCATTTTCGATAGTTTCAGAATTACGTTTAGAAATCGGAAGTATTTCGTCAGATGATTCCGAAGTGTCACGCTTTCTTGCTCTTCGACGAATACGTTTTTTCGGTGGTGACTTCTCGGCAGTAGTTTTTCTGTGCTTTTTGGCGACAGTTGCCGCACTGGCTGATGCATCATCGGTTGGTTTTTTAGGTTTTGCTCGACTTTTTCGCTTTCTCGGAATCGCAATTGGTAATGGTTTTGGTACGTACACTTCGCCTTCTTTTAGGTAATTTCTCTCATCGTATATGTCTAAAGTTTCTTTGCATACATTAACTGTTTTGGCCGCTGTTACCATCTGCGTATGCATACGCATGTGAGACTTTAAATAAGAATGCTCTTTAAATTCAGTGTTACAAAATGAACAAGTAAACATTTTCTGTTCTCCGTGTACACGTAAATGCACCAACATCTCCTCGTGTAAACCAAAATTTTTTCCACAATATTTACATGCAAATGGTTTATATGTCACGTGCGTCCGCTTGTGACACGTCAATGAACTGTTCTGACTAAACGCTTTGTCGCAAACATCACATTTAAATGGTTTTTCGCCGGTGTGAATGCGATAATGTTTTTGCAGATTGCTTTTGTCAGCAAACGCACTATCGCACATTGAACATTTAAAAGGTCGATCTCCGGTATGTACTCTCATGTGATACTTCATTTTGTACCGTTTCTCAAATCCCCTGCCACATATTTTACAAACATGATCTTTAAAGTTTCGTTCAGCATGTCTGGACTCATGTTCTCGCAAATTACCGATCTTATTGAAATCTTTAGCACAAAATTGACATTTAAATATGGCTCCATTGTGGATTTTATAATGCTCCTTTAGGCTAAATTTATTCTTAAAAAATCCGTCACATACTGTGCATTTGTATGGGGTAGTGGTTGTGTGCACTGAGCTATGTGCCTTAAAGCCAGAAACAGTTTTGAAGATTTTATCACATTGATCACATTTTAATGGTCCACCTTCGTGATCGCATGTTACATGTAATTTTAATCTTTCTTCTGTCCGATATAATCTTGAGCATTGTGAACACTTGAATGGTCTGGTGTAGCCACTTTCTCGCGCTAGTGACCGTCCACCAACGTTATCATCATTGGCGGAAGTCAATTGCTCTAATCGATCGTCCTTACCATTGATCACAGTATCCACAATTTCACTCGCAATTAATGTAATGCTATCAGGTTCAATATTTACTTTATTTGCAAATTGATCATTTGTGGGCACCAGCACAATATTTTCGTTTGACGCCATCTTTGACAGGCGACGATAATTTCTCACCTCTAAATCATTGAATCTATACAAATTTTCACATAATACGAATTTACAATATCAAAATTGGTTTCTAATTAATTTCTAAGTAATTTAATCATTTTAAACGTAATAAATTAAAATTTATATTCTTTAAATTATAGTAGAAAATATACTGAATCCATCGTCAATCATCAAGATCAACACAAAAATTGTGATGGTGATTGGTGGTTGCTTTATAGTATTGCCACCTTCAAATAGAATCCACAAAATTGAATCGAATTATAATCTAGTACTTCAAAATGTTTTAATTTAAAATTAAACCGTCACATTTAAATATTATATAATATAATTTTATAAATTATTTATATTCATATTAAATTTATGATATATCGCCCATGTATTGGAAGAAGTCATTATATACATTTTTGTAAAAAAAAAAAATATTTTTACTTCATTATATATAAAAATATTTTTACTTCATTCATTTTATGTACATTATTTTATATATAAAACTAATACTTATGTTTATTTTTATGAGAAAATTAAATAAATTAAATTATTGAATACTGTTTAAGCTCAAAAAATACACTAAAGCTTTCGCTTGCTCATTTTTTTAAATGCGTACTTAGTGACTTCTTCCAATACCGCCTATATGTATTGGAAGAAGTCATATATTTTCTTTTATACAGTGAAAGAGATTACAATTTTTTAAATTATTATTAATCTTTCTGATGTATCGCATCTGTACGTCGAATATCCGCCGCAGTGCAATAGAGTTAGTTATTGACATCGCACTATAGCCCTTCTTCTCTCAGTTGTTTGCTTCCAGTCATGCGATTAAGTTTTAGGTTGGACATGTATGTAGGGTCAGCAAGCGAGTAGGTTTAATTCAAATTGCCCGATTACGAACTACTATACCTTACTTTCTTTTAGTTAGTTTATTTCATCATCATCATGCCCTTAACTTCAAAAGGAGGGAGCATATAGGGATCATTTTACCATTTTTTTCTATCTCGTACTGGTTATTTTGTTTACCCTTTATGACAAGTAATTTGATAAGTTTCTATATTCGGCCATTACAATGAACTCGCCGGTATTTGATCGCAAGGTAGTATTATTTGTAATTATTCTTCTTCTTCTTCTTCTTCTATTTTTATTTATATGACCGACAATCAATTTTAGATTATGATCGTCACACAGTCAGATTTATTTTTACAATTTTTTATTTATATTTTGTAATTTAT
>JANSTW010067596.1:0-10615 GCA_027564275.1 Diadocidia ferruginosa | reverse complement strand
TTCCACCTTCATGGAATGTTGGATTTTTTTTTTTAATGTATTTGTTATACATTTATTTGATACCATACACCCTTACCCCCTTCCATAACTCACATAAAACAAATTTTTCTGAAATTTTCATCAAACTTTGACCCCTTCCACTGTCTAAAGCAGGAGGGAGCGCCAAATGAAATAAGGGTTATCGAAGTCTGGGAAGGCCCTCCCTTCGGCTGGGACCTTATAATAAGCGCCAAAGTATTGTTTTGTTTACCGAAAATGGTTTGTTTGCTTTTGCCATATAGCACAAATAGTGGCGCCTCTAGTTGAAAAAAATCAGGCGGATATCCATATTAGACATATGTCTAATAAATAAAGTTATAACTAATCGTTTGCGCTACAGTCTACAGATAACGACTTCGTACTATAAAAAATCGCGCGCGATTTATTTTTATTTTCACATAGTTATTTCTAATGTTTTACTTGTTTGATAATAATATTATTATACGTACCTATTATAATCGTTAATAATTTAAGAATCTATTTTTTTTTATTACAATTAATTTAAATATATTAGTTTATGCGAAAAATCGCGCGCGATAAATTTTTGTGACTGACGCGATATTTTTTAGAAATGTCTAAGAAAAATCGCGGCGCGATATTCAAGCTAGATTTAGAGTCCTAGCTGAAGAATTTTTTCAGCAGCCTAATGTCAAAAGCAACCAATCATAACGCGTTCGTCAGCATGCGGAATTTTCGGACGAGCGAAAAAAAGTCTCTAAATCTAGCTTCATACTATAAAATAAATAGGATGACTTATAACCTAACTTTTTTGTATTTTTTTGTGACTGTGTAGTGAAATTTAGTACTTCAAAATTATAATTATTTTTATTAATCATCGTCAAAACATCACTAATTATAATTTTGATATAAAAATTAACTTTTCCTAACACAAAAAAAACTCGCCACGCGATTTTGAAAATATCCTATGCGGTAAACTCAAAAAATAGGAGCGATTTTTTATCGCTCCTATTTTTATACTACGCAATTTTGTCCTGTGCGCCAGCCATAAGTTTTAAATTTTAGTACTCCTACTTTTCTTGTAGGGATATATATACTCATAATTAGAAGTACTAGAAGTATTTCTATAGTTTTAGTTTCTACTCATATAATATCGCATCGATTGAACGTATCCCTCGCAAAAAAAATCGTCAAATCGGGCAAAAATAAACAAAATAAAATTATGTTTAAAATACAAAATGCTATTTGCAGGATTTGTTTATCAAACAAAAATTTAATAAATTTATTAACCAGCCGGGAGAATGTTCACATCATTGAAAAGCTGAAGAACATTGCCAATGTATCGGTAAGGCGACTACTTATGACAATCATAAATATTTATTTTCAACATTTCAAAAGTTCAGTCCCCAGAGCCAGACTTCCAAAGATGATTTGCCCCCTCGATAACGAAAAGACGTATAAAGAAGGTCTTTTATTTGATACCATACAATCATTACACTCCAAAGTCTTTTGTAAATAGTAACTAAATACACTACTAACGAAATGAGAAAATTCATATTGTCATTTCAGTATTTAACTCTGATGACCAAACTATAAAAAATTGTGGCGTTCGATTTGTAGTTTTGGCAAATTAAAGAAACCAAAAGTGGATTATATTGGTTATTTACCAGAAGAATTGGTCAATATCACTTGACGAGGTAGTGTTAGATACGATAATGAATTTGCTGGGTCTGTATCTCATTCGCTTTTCGACGTTCTTCTTTTGAAGAACCTTATATTCTGTGAAATCTAACGCAACGGAACTTCTATGGAATTTCCTGTTTGTAAGAACCTTCTAATTTTCTATAATTGTCAGTAAAAATTTAAAGGGTGTAGGTACCAGATTCCAAATGTGGTCCACTAATATAGATGATATTTGGCGACTTCAACAGGTATCGCGTGTCCTTCAAAACTATGAAAATAATTTATTGTCGCGACTCATTCTTCTAGTACTTCTATAACTAATGAGCTGTTAAAAGCAGACTTGGAAGCCATTGTGGAAGTCTTGGAACCTATTGTCAATCAAGTGTGGGAGGCTGGTGATATTCCATCTATGTTTACAGAAGGCCTTATCTTAAAATTGCCGAAACAAGGTTACCTTAGCATCTGTGCAAATTGGCGGGGAATTACCTTAAATAACACGATCAACAAAATAATCTCAATTATTGTTCATGACAGACTCTCGATCAAACTGAGCAATCCATGCGACAGGAACAAGATGGAAGATCATGTGTGGATCACATCAACACGAAACGAATAATCGCGGCGCAATCGGTAGAGTGGTATATTTGCTCTTTGTTAATTTTAAACAAGCGTTTGATAGCTTATGGAAAGAGATATAATGTGGAAAATATTAAAGAGTTACGGTATTTCTGCGAAGCTTCTGAATATCTTTTAGCTTTACACGCAAGCAAAGTGTTACATTGTAGAAAACTAGGTCGATGGTTTACTGTCCAATCTGGTGTTAAGCAGGATTGTGTTCTTTCAACGCTCTTGTTCCTACTTTATCTAAGATTGGGTGATAAAAAAAGTTAGTGGTATTCAATGGGTTATCGGATCACAATCAAAAGATCTTTGTTTTGCTGATGATATCTGTTTCTTATCACATTTAAGAAAAAATATGCGGAGACAAGGTCACGCCAACTTGTAAAGTACGATGGACAAGTTGGTTTGCAAATTAACTATGGAAAGACAAAATTGCTTCGTCTGGGTACAACAACACCTTGTACCCTTTCCATCGGGAGCAAACAAATAGATGAGCTAGAGAGCCGAATTCAAAAAGCGCAGCAAGCTTTTGGAATGTTAACCCTCTAGTGCATAAGACTGTCTTTAGGCATAGTGAATGATATTCCTAATTAATCGTGAAGCAGAATTTGTTTTACACGTTTTCATAATTCCGATCATAGTCAATGAACCGCTCTACATTTTATCGTTAACCGCATTTCTGTAGCGCTAACCGTTCTCTAGAAATTTCAGTTCAAAGTCAAAATTTGTTCGCTTTCGGTGCCAGGGCTTTTTGATCAAAAATACTTCATTTATGAACTAAGAGTGCATCTCACTTACACTACAGATTTATTATTACTATTTTTCTTGTTTACAAAAATTGTGTCCCTTCCATGTATAATAATTCGTTGGATATGACCGTCAATCAAAACCATGGTATCAGATAGAAAAAAGGTAAAATGGTTCCTATGCTCCCTCGCTTTGAAGTAAAGGACACGATGATGATGACACTTTTGCCGTCCACCGTTAAAAAGTAGCAACACATTTTTTTATGTTAGAGAAAAATGAACCTTATAACATTTGCATACAAGGTTCATTTTTCTCTAAAATAAAAAAATTAGTTGTTTTTTTTAACGGAGGACGGCAGACTTAGACTGCACAATAATTTTGTTATTCTAAAACTCAATTTTTACACTACACCTATTTTAGGTTTGTTTCTAAAAAACAGTCTTTGAGGTACAAATTTTAAAATATTGTTGAATTTATTGCTTTCAGAATCTATTTTATCAAATGAAAATCCATTTTTGTTAAATTGCTGTTGCAAGTCGGTTTTTTAGACAGGCACATAAGGAGACGTATGTTTAAAAAGGTGTAGTGTAAATTGAGCTATTGAGCTATTTTCACTTATTCGATACTATCTGACTTGTCCTAAGCAATTTGTTTCTTTAAGCAATATGTTATCGTAATTTTTACCGCAACGTAATGGGGTGCCTCGGACCCATTTTGAGACCTTTATTTTTTAGTATCTTTATTAATGACATTTCATCTGAATAGCAGCATTGCAAATGCCATTTATTTGCTGTCGATGTTCAAATTTTTTTAACCTTTCCTGCTAAAATGTTGTATATAAACAAATTACCATACAACTATAACTTAGGTCACTAGTTAAATCTAATAAAATGACTAGTCATATATATAAATAATAAATATAGACTATACATTTTTAATATAACCAGTATGGAGCTGTGGGTAAAGTCACGGCTCTGTAATCAAGAGGTTTTGGGTTCGAGGCTCGGTAGGGCCAAAAAAATTTCACATCTGGGTTATCGCGTTTCATTTGCATGAGTTTATTAAAAAGCGATTGCAGTGGCCCGGAAGTCACTTAAAGCCGTTGTCCGCCTATATGACACCAACTGATAGGGTTCCTCATATAGAGTAAAATCCCACTGACTGATTACTATACAACAATATACCGGTGCGACATGCTGACAACATTCCACTTCAAAAACGGTTCGTCATGAAATAACCTAGTAATCAGATTAAACAGTGATAATGGTTTAGCCCAAGACCCTAATGGGTTGTAGTGGCAAATTATTAATATTATTATTATTATACATCTTTTATATTAGGCTCTGTAGCCTACTTGATTGTTAAAATAAATATAAATAATTCCAATTGTAATTATTGAAGGTTTACACATTTGATTTTTTTTTAGTTTTGCCATAACGATCAACTGCCCAAAACCGTTTGCCAAACATGTAAACAAAATATTTTATTATTGTTTGATTTTAAAAGCCAAATTGAGGCCACTGATTTAAAGCTTAGAAATGTCCTGAACAAAAATCAACCCGTCACAATAAAATTAGAGGATAAAGTGTTAAAGAAAGTATTGGTGATGGTTCCACAATCAGTGAATGTAAATAATTTTAATTTGGAAAATTCAACGCACTCAACGTACAGTAGACATTCACAAAAACGTACCACTTTAGTTGATAAGCCAATAAAAAGGGAACCTAATTTGAATGATGCTAATAGAAGTGGATTGGGTAAAAAAACTGTAAATGTACGAGGGTTTATGCCTAAAATTAGAACCTCATCTATTAAAAAAATTACAAGTTTTGAATGCTACATTTGTCACAAGTTCTATCAAAGGGATATATATCTGCGTAAACATTTTTCACGTATCCATATGGGTGCCACTCCCAAATATCAATGTCACATTTGTTGTAAATACTTCGTTTCAAATTTAGAACGACATATTAAAGACGTTCATCATAAACTAAAACCGTATAAATGCGATATATGCGATAAATCATTTTCACAAAAAATAGTTTTTGAGGGTCATCGGTCGACTCACAGCAACTATCGGCCATTCAAATGCACTCTATGTGTTAGAGCTTATGCAACACAGAAACAATTAAAAGTCCATCATACTTATTGTCACACTGAAAAAAAGTTAATTAGCAAAAATGGAAAAAAATCGGTTCAAATACCGGAATATCGTACGTGTGAGTATTGCGGGAAACAGATAAGACAAACTTCTTATTTACAGCACCTGAATTTACATACGGGTGAAAAACCATATAGTTGCAAGGATTGCGGTAAATCATTTGCGCAGATTAGTGCAAGAAATGTTCATCAGCTTGTTCATTCCGATGAGAAACCTTTCAGTTGTACTATGTGCGACATGAAATTTCGACGAAAGATAAATTTAAATTCTCATATGCTGATACATACCGGTGAAAAACCACATCAATGTAATTTTTGCGGAAAGTTTTTTGCACAAAAAGGAAATTTAACGTGTCACATTCGTCAACATACTGGGGAGAGGCCATACCATTGTACTGTATGCCCGGACCAATTTTACGACTTAAACGGTTTGAAGAGACACAGTAAAGGTCATGAAACCGGTTCTTAATACCAACAGTTACCATTCATTTTATAAATAAAAATGAAAAAGGACCAATTCAGTGGGTCCCTGGAAAAAGGTTGTAAGTGCACTTACCATACTTTTGAGTTATTACCAGATTTGAATTCCCAGTATTAAACTACATAATGCTGAGTAAAATTCATTTTTATATTAGCCAAATTGACGAAATTATAAAAATGTATAGCGGCGGAAAACAAAAACTTCAAATCGATTTTCTGTTAAATCAACTTTTGGACGTTACAATCTTTTTCCAGGGACCCACTGAATTAAACTTTCTCTTTATTTTAAGTGATTTTTTATTTTATTTTATTTATTATCAACGGACTGGTTGTCCCACTGACAAGAATGTAGTATAATATTATATAATATAATATTTTAAAAGAAAGTAGGTATATGTAATATGTATGTACGAAAAATAATGATTATATAACATAATATGATAATGTCCGAGCCTTCGACCAAAAACAAAAACAATACAAAAATATTAAACTTAAATATAATTTTTTTTTGAGATGATGAAAAGTATACGAAAATAATATAAGGTAATCAATAATCATAATATAGTCAGAGTTATAGTCGTCAATGAAAACCATGGTATCAGATAGAAAAAGGGTAAAAATGGTCCCTATGCTCCCTCGCTTTGGAGTAAAGGACACGATGATGATGAATAATCATAATAAGATAACATTATTAAAAACTTATACACTGCTCTACAATATTACGGAAAATATAGTTATGCGTATTTTAAGCTATATTGAAGCATTGTGCTCTTTACGGTTTACGAGATATTTTTCTTTTACTGAACCATTACAATTGGGTTTAGCAACCCTGATTTCAGAGTTCCTACAAACTCTAGGATCGGGAACTTTTTGGAGAACACTTCTATTGGTTAGCACTACAAACCTGAAAATCGTCTCTGCTGTGCAAATTCGTCTTAAGTTTTAAAATTACAAAAAGAATTTTATATTTTAATATAAAAATGCATCGTTTTATTAATTAGAAATTCAAATATCTTTAAAACGGCAAACAGCACAATCTCACTATATGGCTTAAAAAACGCGAAAACACAATGTCTTTAAAATAAAAATATCATGTGATAGTAGCTTCTGACTCTTTGTATTTTACTGAACTATACAAATTGGGTTTGGCAACCCTGATATCAGGATTGGGGACTTTTTGGAGAACACTTCTATTGGTTAGCACTACAAACGTGCAAAATTCCTTTGCTGTTTGATAAAAGTGTATATGTTTTTGATTCCTGAACAATAAAGACTTTTTAGAAAAAACTCTCAAAGTTGTTTATTGATAGCTGATAGCATTCCGAAATTGATAACGACCATAAGTAAAATCAAAAACTTTGGAAATATTATTAAAAATATTGGTTATATGAGTTCGAATAAGCCATAATTTTTACGATGATTTTTCAATCTTATGAAAACTTTGTTATGAAAATGTCTGGAAGGAACATAAAAATCAATAAGAGACAGATAACGAATCAAAATTGAAAAATATACATTAGACGTTTTCGACGAGTAACTAATGAATCTTTTGATTAGCTCACATCTGCTTTTATATGAAGGAAGGTGTAAATTAAATCACTCCAGTTAAGTCTACGCAATGCATATTTTAGAAACTTTGTTTATATTGATTCAATACGATGTGTACTCTATAATTAGGATACCAGATATTAAAAGCGTATTCAAGATGTGACCTGACGTGAGCTGAATGTATGCTTTTTAAGGCATATGGATCATCAAATCCGGAACAGATGCGGAACAAAAACCCAAGCATCGAATACGATTTAGCAATCGATATGCTTCGAGAAAGTAATTTTTTTATCAAAAAGAATTTCTAAATCACGAAATTCATTAACTCTTTTAAGTTTAATACACAGTCAATGCTATAATAGTAGATAATTTGCACCCTTTTTCGATGAAGACATACTAACACTCTTTTTCAACATTCAAAATTAAAAAGTCCAGTTAATTAAAAAAAGTGAATTTTCATTACCATGCCTTTAAGTAATTTCACAGCAACTTCCGAATGACAAAATTAAAGAAAAAAATAAACCTGGGCAAGCTTCATCGCATGCTTAAGTGGCAGAAGCCCTTTCTGAAATTTTACTAGAATTATCTGAAAAATTACCAAAACAGAAAACATTAAAGCGAATTACAGACGAACGAAATAGAATAGTTAAGACTGCAATAAGCTATGCTATTTACCGATTGCAAAATAAAGATTTGAAAATTCGAGAAGATCTATCTAGTACATTTTCTGGTCAAACCTTTGTGCTACGCATTCATCCAATAACAACAATAATTTAAATGTCTAAAATTGATCTAAAAATAACGACCAAATTAAAAGTAAATCTATCTAAAAAAGGGTAGGGGTTATTTCGCGTTTTTTATTTGGCTTTTTTTATTTAGCATATGTTCATTTCGCGCTTTTTTGTTTAGCTTTTGATTATTATGCGTTTTCTTATTTCGCCTTTGATTATTTGGCGTTTGATTATTTTGTGTTTTATTATTTCGCTTTTCTTTAATATTAGGCTTTTTTTCATTTAGCTTTTCGTTAATTAGCATTTTATCATTTAGATTTTCGTTATTTAGCTTTTCATTATTTAGCTTTTTGTTATTACGCTTTTTGTTTAAACTGATTTATGTTAAAAATTCGCGCGAATTTTTTAACATATAATAAGAGACGTTTACAAAATCGGTAATTACTTCGTAGTTTATCCATGGATTTTTTCAACATAATTTTATTTTCTTCTTAAAAGTCCTGTCTACACGCACAAATTGTTAAACTGGACATTTTTTGCTGTTTTCAATTTTTTCTGGACAATTTACTGATTTTTGGGGTAAATTTTTTAGAAAATTTCAAGTTTTTTCGAAATATTGCTATGGATAGTACCGAAACAGCTGACCGGATCACCAAACTTGTTTCACAGAAGAGGTACTAATAATTATTATTTGTTTCACAAAATGTGCAGGGAATTTATAAATCTATAATTTAAATTCCAATTTACCAACATCGGCTATTTCTATTCCGAGAAATGGTCTAATATGTAAAGCTAACTCCGACAAAAACTAATTTGGACCATATCTCGAAATTTTATCCATAGAAAAAAAATTTGCCTTTTTTGTGATTTTCTGGCACGTACCTATACATTAGAAAAAAAGTGGCATTTGGATCACAAAACCCTTGTGGAGTATTGTTATTAGTATGGTATATAATATCGCACCTCTGCTCAGTTATAGTGACACATAGAAAAACCTATAGTAGTTCATTTAAAAATCTAAAAGTATATTAGCTGTATATAGGATTTGTTATATTCTTCGGAAAAATTTCCAGAAAATTAAATTTTTTTAAATAGAAAAAAAACTTTTTTTTATATTTGAAAAAGTGAATCCAAATTTCATGTCACTATTTAAGCGGATATGCGATATGTATTATTGAAAAAACGATTAATTTTCTCACCATAAATCCCACAATATATATCCGCGCATTATTTAAAAGCAATAAAAATATTACTCTATTGATAAAGTTATCTCATTTTTTTTCGTCTTCAAAATGTTAAATTTCTCATCATTATACTTTGTTTGTGTATATATCCCTAACTCTCTATATAATATCCCTGATGGACGATTGTCTTATAAAATGATTAATGAAAAACAATAGAATGACATTGACACTTTTCCTTCCTTTTAATGTACATAAGCATAACATATAACAAATAATGATTCTTTTAGCTATATTTATGCGTACACCCTAATTTATCCGCATTCCCGTATAGTATACGAAAATTTACTTTATTTTTCATACATCAAACAAACGATGAAAATTTTTCCTTACATGTTAAGATGAAAATTGTCCGCCCTTTTCTCATTTTCATCAATGCGATTATGTATATATAGAGTTAGTGAGAGATGGAGCAGTCTGCATAAAGATTATGTATATGCGAAAAACAAAAGACGCATTTGTATGTTAATACGTCATGATTGATTAACATGATGAAAATATAAAATCTTCTATATATAGTTAATATATGCCATTACCGCCTCATATAATCAATAGCATAACTAGCATGTACTTCACTTCAAGTGTACTTAAAGTATATAAGGAAAGAAAAATTACCAGACAGTAGAAAAAAAGAAAATTGAAAATCGAAATCATAAAACTATATGTATGTAACTATATCTACAATGTTATGACTCTATCTTTAATAAATTGCTAAAGACAAATCTTGCATATAGATTTAACGACTTTGCATCCGGTACTCGCGATTAAAAATGTCGATACAGTTATTTATATATTCAGGAATGATACGAGTATATACTGTATATAATATCCTCTTCCGTTTGCTTCTATTTTATTGACTTAATTACACACAAACATATAAATCTTCTTTTACATTACCGTAAACCTATAAAATATATGTACGTACCAAACCAGTATATATGATAAACGCACTGGATCAAGTATAACATTAATGCACTTTTCAATTATGTCTCTTAATCTGCATATTATTATTATTCTGTATAAACTTACCATCATGGGTCTGCAGCCTGTGATAGACGTCTCTACTTTTATAATGTATTCAATTAATGACACACAGCACACACAAATTGAGAAAACAAATATGCAAATCTGCGTTGAAAAAGTTAAGAAATTTTGCGACTAAAATCACGGTTTTGAATAAGCGATTAAATTGCATCGATCTACGAGAAGATCTGCGGGCATATATAGAAATAAAGAAATTGATTTGCATTATTTGTTTTGATTAGGTACCCAAACCAAACTATATATATATTTTCAATAACCAATTTACAGTTTACACTAAGAGTTTTTTCACATACACACTGTAAGGCTTGAATTTTTGCACTATTTTTTTTTATGAATGAAACGCAAAAATTTAACCATTACTTG
>JANSTW010067585.1:0-10621 GCA_027564275.1 Diadocidia ferruginosa | reverse complement strand
CGCACCACAAACTAAAAATCAGAAATTTTCGGTATTTTCGCTTGAAATTTTGGGAAAGTGTTTGTGAGGTATCTGTATTGCTCATATTTTTCGGGAATTTTTAGAAGAAAAAAAAAATCGTATGGAAGCCCTCCTTCATCTTTGACCTAGAGACTCCAACTGCAATCCTAGAGTATAGGACCACTAATAACTCATCCTCACTAAAAAATGGGCAAATCCCTTGACTGGCGTATAACTTTTTTCTGTTCCATATTTTTCTGACAGACGGACAGACGGACGGACGAAAACTTTTTATTTTCCAGTTATAAGACGAGAAAAAAACACGGTCCCGGCAATTTGACCTAATTTAAAGCTTATGTTTATTAAAGATTACCACCAGCGGCGTTTTATGTACTTCGAGGGCTCTAGGCCAATCTAAAATTTGCGGCTCCCTGACCAGGTTTGATTTTTGTATATTGTAAAATACGTAATAGTAAATAAATTATTGTGAACGAACAAAGCTAAAATTGTTGCGTAGCGAAATTTTTTGGTAAAAAATATGGTAAAAGAGAAATTGTAAAATTTGGCCTCATCGGCCTTTATGTTAGACTATTTAATAAAAATCTGTATTCTTTTTTCGTCGTAACTAATAGAAATATCATCATTATACATGTATCAAATTAAAATAGACGCGAAATTTTTTGAAATAAAATATCGTAAAACACAAAAAAAAATAATAAAATAAATAAAATAAGCCCAATCACAAGCCGCTATACGACAAAGGGAACATTTTTGAATTCACTGCCTCTATCGTTTTCATTGAAAACCTCTTAAAATAATCTTTTACGGCCATTTGATAATTTTAAAAGTATTTTTAAAATATGCGCACCAATTTTTCGCTTAAAATGAGTCTACTCATGAGCTGCTATGGTAACGGGAACATTTTTAAATTTCAAAAACAAAATTGTTTCGGTTAGACTTCCTGCTACCTTCTGCTTGCCTATTACTTTTGGTATAATGGCTATAAAATAATCTAAAAACATTTATATGTCTTCTCTAAAAAAAAATTTGCGAGCTTTGACACATCAACCTTAAAAAAGCTAAACCAGCAAGCTTAGGAAAAGCTTAATTCGAAAAAAATTTGTATGGCTTACTTGAAAAAAAAATTCGAGGAGCTTCGCCGCATCAAGCTCTTAAATTTAAGCTTAAAAATTATCCTACATTAAGCTGGCAAGGGCGAATCTCCTCGCAAAAAAATTTTTGGAAAGACATACAAATGTTTTTTGAATGTTTTGTAGCAATATTTTTTAATAAAAGTAACAGGCAAGCAGAAGGTAGCAGAAGGTCTAACCGAAATCAGTTTTTTTGAAATTTAAAAATGTTTCCGTTGTCGTAGCAGCTCGTGTGTATGCTCATTTTAAGCGGAAAAATGATGCGCATCTTTTAAAAATATTGTCGAATTATCGAGTGATCGTTTAAGAAATTTTTGAGAAGTTTTCAATGAAAATGACAGTTGTGGAGAATTCAAAAAATTTCAAATTATCGTAAAGACTCATGCGTAGGCATATAAAAAGCAAAAAATTGTGCGCATCTTCTAGATTCTTATAAGATGATTAAGTGATCGTTAAAGATCTGTTTGAGAAGTTTTCATTGAAAACGAATTGTGGGGAATTTAAAAATGTTCATGTTGTCATAGCGACTTGTGGGTATGATTATTATAGTGGAAAAAACAAGGCACTTTTTATAAAAATGCTTGCGCATTTATCGAGTTATTGCGATGAGATCATTTTGAGAAGTTTTCAATAAAAACGATAGAATTTGTGCAGAAAAGTATTAAACTATTTTGTGAAGTATTGTTGATACAATATTGTTTGTCCATTCCGTGATACCTAGCTGTAAATTTTATCTTAGGATCAAATAAACAAACATGTTTTAAAATATTTACTTTTTTTCGATCGTGAGTGTCAACAAATTTAAAATTTAGGAACAGGCTAATCGATGTGGCTCCAGCTATTCGCCGAAGCCTGTGGTACCAGCATACGCAAGAACCTTAAAAAAAATTTGATGTTTTGAAGGTTCTTCTGTTCCTAAATTTTAAACATGTTTTAGTTTATTTTAAATCTAATAAAGCACTTCTGCGGTCAGTCTTTGACCATTCAACCCATTTTTTTCTGTCTGATACCATGGTTTTTATTGACGGCCATATCAAAAGTGTAGTTTTGTCAGCAACTCGCACTAGCCATTTTTTTTTGGTGATCAGTGGAGTATAAATAATAAATAAATACAATTATTGAAACCTCCTCTAATCGGGTTCGAATAGGCTAATGAAAAAAAATATATAAAAACAAAATTTGAAGCCAGCAGGCTTTGCAACCTGCTGCTAAGCAAGTTTTTGTATCTGCTGCGGCTGCTGAGTATTAACTGAAAAGGATCACTACTAATTTTTATTTTGGTCAACTTTCATGTAAATTTAACTATAGAATTTAAATAAAGAGTCAATAGGTATTTATTCCATTTAATCAACGTATAAATCAACATTGAAAATATTATAAATTAGTATGGTTTTATTTTGTGGATCAAGTTGGAAAATTTTGTAAAATTTTGTAAAAAGAACTGGTAATTTATATATACATCTTTTTTCTTCAAATCTTAGACGAAGAAAAACATTGGAACGAATTTTTTCTCATATAAGTGGAAAATGTGAACAGTTGGCTAGACATTCTTTATTATAATATGCAATTAAATTAAAAACTTTTGAAAATGAATTAACTAAAATATAAAACTATTTTTTTTTTTTATTTTAGAAACCACAAATGACATAGATACGATTTAAATAATACAAAATGCTATATTTAATAAAAAATTATTCGAAAAACGAACATTAAATAAAGTTATTATATAGAAAGTCAAAACGAATAAACTTAATTATGTTATAAAGAACCATTTATTAATATAAACTAGTTACTGCAGAGCTTTCTTCCTTGCGGTTATATAGTTAAAATGTTTAAATCTTATTTATTTTACTTTATTTCATTTAAAAGTGACCCTGATTTATACATATAATCAGTTGCGGCTCGTGATACTTAAAAAGCTTGGGCCCAATATATAAAAAAATATATATCAAGTTATGTTTGGTAATGTTACAATTAAATCAATAATGAACGAAGGCATTTTCAATTTTTCTATCTAAGTATAGAAAAAACGGCTAAAGCATTTAGTTGTTCTTGATCCATTGTTCTGTGCAAAAATGTTTTCATTTTTTTAACGTAACAAAAAACCTTTCAGACTCTATACGGACGCTATAGGCGTCACTAAAAATGTTTCCAGCAATTTCTTACTTTGCTTTTTAAAAATTGACAACATACAACTATGCTGATATGCCGGTCGTTGAAGTTTTTTGAAATATTGACTATATCAACATGAAATAATAATAAATATCCTTAAAAAATAAATAAATTCCTGACTTTTTAATAAATTTTCTAATTCAGTGGCTTTAAGAATAATATCAAAAACATTGCTATTGGTAATAATTTTATCAAAAACTTGGAATAAATTTACCTTGATATCATATACAGTTCGAACCGCACGAGAATGAAAATTCTATCTTGTCTATTATATTAGAAGGAAAAAACATTTGTAAGATGTTATAACAGCAATAAAAATTGAAGTGCTCTGTGTAAAGCATTACAAAGATATTTTTCTCTCAAAAATACTTTCATAGAACCGATCGCACCTGGGCCTTATTCTCAGCAAATAATAAAAACACTAATACTAGCACACACATTTTATATAGAAAAACTGATATGAAATACGATTATAATAAAGCTGGACCTTTTTTGTACTAAATATATGTAACTAGATATAATCTTGTACAGTTTTATTTTATTATTTCATTCTTTTGGATTGAGTTTATATACTAATTAAACAGACTTTTTTAAAGCAAAGTTTAAATATCATTTGGTTGTTTTATTTTCGAATATAAACTTATTTAGTATTGATGTAGGCGTTATTTAACTTTATATAATAACTATTGATAATAAAATATATTATTTCTTATAATTGGATTTTTTGTATGTACTTATAATGCATATTGTATGTTACACATTATAATTCCATAACTGCCAGAGAATAATTTTTAAACAATATATATATGTAATTTTTTATTTTTTTTGTCAAAAATATGGGTTAAACAGCGATGTTATTATAATATTTCTCAGTTTAAACAGGTGGGGCAAGGCCCCATCGGATCAATAGGTGGAGCCGCCGCTGCATATAATACATAAAGTATATAATAAAATATATGGCATAAAGTTAGAAATATAAAATAAAAATATGAAAAAGTTTTCAAAGTTGTTCATTTATATAATATTAGCTGATATTGTACAATATTTATTTTAATAGCTCGGGTACTACAAAACGAGAAATACACTTAGTTATATTTCAAACTTACTTAAATTTAATATATTGTATATACCCAGGTATAGAGATCTTCTTATTGTATTAATTGCAGGAATTAAAGTTTTCTCATTAAAAACATACTTATCGTCTTTATACTAATTCTTATGCAATTAAAAAGTTTTCCTGTTTTTTTATTATATATTTCGTCTTCTATATAATTTTGTCGTTTAATGTACGTATATAGTGATGTTAATTTATTGTGCAAAATAAGTAGATAATATTATATATTATATAGGCAATGCAATTTTGTAGCAACACATTTTCGTCGAGCCAGCAACGAATAAATAGAAGTGATTCTAATTTTTCACATAATTACAATATATTTTTAAATTTTTAAATATTTATATAAATTAGAATCTTGAACCTTTGTTAATAATTAAATTAAAACAAATTATTGCATTTCGGACTTCGATACCGCATCAGTTCATTTAATAACCGCAACTTCAACGAAGAAATCGGTCTTAGAGCCCCCAGTAAAACTGCTGCTTTTACTATATGTTATGAAGATATGACTAGATTTATTTCCAAAAAAAACCGTATAGAAGCCCCATCCTACATTGAGACCTTAAATTCAATTCAAGAGTATAGAAACATTAAAACTCGAAACAAAATTTTGGACAAATCATTTGCCATTTAAATCCCAGACTGCCAAATATAATTTTTCTTCTAAGATAGCCTTTGTACCATACTGGAGGCTGAAGAGAAAACGATAGACTCAAACCCATATAACTAAAGTTGTAGCTCTTGTAAAGACCTTTCATTTGATATCACACTACCCGTTTAAATTTTCATACAAACAATAAGCCCCCCTAATTTTAAAAACGGGTGTGTCCACTCTTAAGTTTGCAGTACAAAATATTTTATTTATCCACCTTTTTCATTCTATATAGACTTAAAATCAAAATATTTAATTTTAAAACTTTTGCATACAAACTTTAAACCCCGCTCATGCGCAAGGAGGACGTTTTCCTGTCTCTATATATGCGCATATTTATCTGCCATTTATAAAAAACGTATGGGAGCACCCCGTCCATTTTGATCTATAGATCCACAATGCAATATGATCACTTATAACCCACTCTTACCAAAAATAGCCTCAATCCGTCCTGATAACGACTCAATATTCTCACATTTTAACAAAAAAATCGTATGAGAGTCCCCTTCAACTTTAACCCAGAGATCTCAAATGCAATCCTAGAGTATAAGATCACTAGAAACTCAGCCCCACTAAAATTTGACCAAATCTGTCAACTGTTCGAAAACATTCTCCATATACTTATAGTTTATGTCGATGTGTACCATAAAAATCGTATAGAGGGCCCCTTTTCCGTTGACCCATAGACCCCAAATGCAATTCCAGAGTATGGAAACACTAATATCTCACTCTTACCATAAATTAGCCAAATCCGAATGCTGGTAAAAAACATTCTCAATATTCTCACATTTTAACAAAAAAAATCGTATGTGAGTCCCCTACACCTTTGATCAGCTTTACTAAAATTTGGTCAAATCCGTCTAATGGTAAAAAACTCTATTTCTCTTTATGCTCAAATTTTTCGTCCATTTTAACTTTAAAAAATCGTATGGGGAGCCCCTAGGCCCCTTCTTCTTTAACCTAGAGACTCCAAATGCAATCCCAGAACTACAAATCTCTTAAAACTAACCCCACAAAATTTTGTTACGATCCGTCCACTGATCGTAAACTTTTGTATGTAATATTTTGATTACAGACAGACGGACAGACATACAGACAGACACATTTTTGTTTTTAACAAATTTTAGTGAGGGTATTAGTTATTAGTATAGTTCCATACTTTAAGATTGCATTTAGAGTCTCTAGGTCAAAGATGAAAGGGAGCTCGAATACGATTTTTTTAGTATTTTTTTAGTATAACGAATATTCTTTAAATATGACTCTACCCTCTCTATCCTGTAAAGGGTCATTCCCCGACAAAAAAAGTTATACTATTACTTTTGTGGGACACCCCTTTTCGGCAGGAGAGGGGTTTAAAGTTTGTATGAAAAAGCTTTAAAATACATATTTTGATGTCACACCTATAAAGAATGGAAGGGTAGACAAATTAAAATTTTTTTTAGTGTGAACCTAAGAGGAGTTACGCCGCCTTTAAAAATAGGGGGAGGGGGCCTAATGAAAAATATCGAAATATATATAAGTTTGTAGGTGTTGTGTGATTGTCAAATGAAAGTCTTGACAAGAGCTACAACTTTAGTTCAAAGAGTTTTAGTCTATCGTTCTCCAATCAGCCTCCGCAGTAGGGGTTAAATAATTTCTTACAATTTGATTTGCCTGTCTGCAAGCTGAAGGAAGAAAGATATACTAAAACCTTTAGAACTAATATTGCAGCTCTTGTCAAGACCTTTCATTTGAATATACACACTCCATATACAAATTTATTTATGATATTTTTCAAGTTCCTCCCATTTTGAAAGGAGGGGTGTTCACAATACAAAATGTAATTTGCCTTTTTTTTCATTCTGTTTAGATTAGACATTACAATATTGCATATACAAACAGTTTAATTCGTTCTAGAAAGGTAGATTCTTTGGCTTGATCATATTTCCTTATAGATTGATCAATGATCATATTACTGAAACTCTTTTGGGTAAACAAATTAAAAACGTACACTTTTTATATATTTTTTGTAAAATTCGTTTATTATTTTTTTATTAATTACACATTTTTTTTTTAAATTTAAAACATAATTTTTTTTTATTTACAAATACATAATATGGGTTAATAATGTACAACACTATATATATATAGTTTCTTATGTATAAATATTAAATCTGCGTGTGGTTTCTCTTTATATTATTATTTTATGGTTCTATGTTTTTATTTGATTTCTATAAATTTTCTGAAGGGATTTTTTTTTCACATTTATGAGTAAATATATTTTGGGTTTAGTTTCTATATATACGGTGAGTTAAGGATCAGGATCACGAGGACTATATATAAGCAAACTCAGACCTAAAATCACATGTACGATGACGCAATTTTTTCTTAAAGTGAAAATGAGACATTCGTATATAAGGATTTTAATCCGAGTATTGTAATAGACACTGTTTTACATAAATATAGTTTTTTTGGTTCTGTAAAATCTTTAGTGTTATAATTGTTTCTTTGGCAATAACATAAAAATAAATATTTATACAATTTTAAAATTTAACCTTTTCCACACAAAGATTTTTATTATATTACTAAATCGGATGCAAGAATATTTTTTTTAAACTTCGGTTCTTCGAAAATTGATGAATAGATTAAATTTAAATTTGTATGTGGAAAATTATTAAAGTATATAGAAGTTATAATAACAAGCTTTAAAAAAATAATTTTACGAGTATTTATCACTCTTAAAAACAAAAGTAAATCAACATTTTTTTAATTTCCTAAACGGTTTGAAATGTTTACCAAACATTTAAAATCTATTTTATTTCATCAACAAGGGTGAATGAAGAACTATACTTATTATTTGAAATTAAGGAACACAGGCTAATTTATTTTACTAAGTGTCACTCTAACACTTATTAAAATACAACAATTACACAACTCCACCAATTTCAACTTTTATTCTTTGATCGATATGTAATTTTTTTTATCATTTATGCTAGAAAATCAGAAAATGGGATTTCTTTTTATGGATAACATTTCGAGATATGACAAAATTAATTTTTGCCAGACTAGTTTCACATTTGTTAACCTATAATGTAATTTAACAATTTAGGAACAGGCTAATCGATCAACGAAAAGTGAAATTTTTTGCAATATTATGTGACTCCAGCTATTCGCCAAAGCCTGTGGCTTACACCAGAGCCTACCAAAAATATGATGTTTTTTTACTCATGTACCGACGAAAATTGTCCTATAATTAAATGTTTAGTTTACAAACAACAGCCATTTCTAATTTGAGAAATGTTCTAATATGTAAAGCTTACTCCAACAAAATCTATTTTTTACCATATCTCGAATTTTTATACATAAATCCCCTTTTTTGTGTTTTTCTAGCACGATTACATAAGAAAAATATATTGGCATATGGTTTAAAAAACCCTTGTAGAGTAGTGTTATCATTTTCCCTATATTTACTTCATCTTTCAGGTGAATCAGTTATTATTAATTAATTAAATTTAAGCGAATTTCTGTAATAAAACATGACAGACAACCAAAAACATTAAAATAAGTTAAGTATTTATCATAAAAAAAATCATAAGTTAATTAAATATAAAATAAATCATTTTAGAAAATATATAATTTAATTTTTGTAATGCGTTATATTCGAATACACCAGGCAGTGGCGAGGTCTTTTTGATTGGACTGCAGAAAAAGCCGATTCGTATCCGCGTTTTATTCAAATCGCTCGTTTTACTTATATATTTTTTTACAATGAAAACATTAATTTAAGTTTTAAATTATTTTTTTTTTAATAAGAATTAAAGAGATATTTTCAAAATTTTGCAATTTTTAATAAAAATTCATGGAAGTTTAGGTGATTATGAATTATATAATGTTTTTTGGTATTTATAAAAATTTAATTTTATGAAATCATCGAGTTTTCTTTCCGATTTTTTAAATCTTTCTTGAAAATGTAATTATTGGAATCTGATGAAAATGATAAAATAATAAAGAAAATTGATTGAAATTTTCAACAAATCATAAAGCTTTCAATACGCTTTCATTGAATAGATATGGTTAAAATCATTAAAGTTTTAAATGATTTTTATTTATGATGTTTAGTCGGATATCCAAAAATAAAATAAAAATAAATTTTTGAAGTGAAAACTTCTTTAGCGCGTTGAGAAGAGGTAAAAGATACGATTTAGCGCCAGTAACATCGAATTATTAAATGTGAGGAGCTAGAGATGCATAGGAATAATAGTTTGTAGACAAAAATAAAATTAGTATATTCAATATAATGGGTCCTGGGCGCACGCATATATCGTTTATTGGTTGTAAAATTACGATTAAGCGTCAGTAAGATCGAATTATCAAATGGGAGGAGCTAAAGAGATGCACACGAATAATATTTTGTAGACAAAAATGTAATTAGTATATTCAATACAATGGGTCCTGGGTGAACGCATATATCGTTTATTTGTTGTAAAAATACGATTTAGAGTCACTATAATAATATTTAATTTCTCAAAGTGGTTTTCACTGCTATCGGCAATCCCGAGACATCATTTTTTTTTAATTGTTATGTTACGTTTCGATGTCAATTTGACATCAGTCTCAGGTGAGAATAATACAAATATGAAAACACCTGAAAATGTTACAAAATTTACATCGAAACGTCGTGAAATAAATCACATAATTTAATTATAAAATTACAATTCAATAAAAAATATTTTAATTTTACATCAACATTAATTTAATCCAACGAAATCAAATAATTTTGAATTAAATTTACAAGGTAGGAAAATGAAAATTTAATTAAAAAAAAAATGTCATGTTACATTTTGTACAAATAAAGTGAATTTGTAATATAAAATTTTTAACGAGATTTAATTTCATAAAGACGATGCTATTCATCGTAGACACTATGAAATTTAATAACAATTGCCTAAAATTCCCAGTGTATAGAGCTTACCCTGCCTCTTATATAGACCGCTCGCCACTGCTGTACGCTCTTAAATAAAGAAAACTATTTGCAATTTGTTCTTCTTTAAGTTCTATTACAATATAAATTAAAAAATGGATGATTACCGATGATTTATTTTCTCTCTTCTTATGCATATATGTATAACTATATATTGTCCAATTTATAAAAGTTTAAAAATATTAATTATTAGAGATTTTTTTGAAAAAAGATTCATCTAATTGCTAAATATTTGTTAAAAAAAAAAAATCAAACCCTATCGAATTGATATTTTAATTATTTTGTTTAAACATATATGAAATTGTATATTTTAAAATGTAAGTATAAATATTTAAAATATTATTTCTATAGCGTTTTAGGCTTTTCTTCAAATAAAATTTATATGTACACAGAGGCCCGATTATGACTTCTCGATCGGATCGAGTGGTATAATTTATATACATTTTCATTGTTATGCTCAATTTAAACTTACGTTATCATCTAGAAGTCATAATAGCTACATTCGAGCGTATCGGAATTTTAATCTCGACTCGATAATATCGAGTTTCATAATCGGGCCTCTGATCAGT
>JANSTW010067574.1:0-10621 GCA_027564275.1 Diadocidia ferruginosa | reverse complement strand
AGAAAGCTCGAGTTGAAAGCACGTGCCAGTTATTACGTTTTTATAAACATAGATAGCGCTGATTGTTTAGACGCACACAGTCCAGAAGGAGACATAATATGTGAAAACATGTAGTGTAATTTGGTTTTATCAGTATTCAGTTCCAGTAGCTCCCGTCCCCAGTCAAACAAAATGTGTACGCGGCGCACGTACTGCGCTTGTTTTTGTGAACAAAAGTTTTATTCGTGCATGTCTCTGACTAGGTATATTAAGCGCTAAAAAGACATACCTTTCTGGAAACCCGTAAATCTTTGAATAAATGCTTTGTCACCCAAATATGTCAAAAAATAGCAAAAACACAGAGAATTTGGTAATTTTTTGTTAAGACAAAAAAGTTAATATGTCATGTCACCAGAAAAAAACTTGACTTAAGTCAAAATAAGTCGTTTTTCCAAATTGAAAACCAATCGTGTTGACCAAAAAACGTTACTTAGTCATTTTTACAAATGTAAACAAACATGACAACGTTTTTATAACATATTTTTGTTAATATAAGTTGTAAAGATATACGGACGGAAAAAACAGAAATGAAGTAAATTTTGTTTAGAATAGAATAAGAAAATTAAAAAAATCGACTTTAGTCACTATGCCTTGTAGCTAGAGATTTATAATTTGTATAAATATATATAGTACTATCAGTTGACGTTATTGTCGTCGAATAATAGATGGCTTTGACCTTAAAAACAACAACAAACATATTAAAATTCGTCTATTGATGCTTCAATACAATATATGGCTTTTCAAAATAATCTATCTATAACCTATAAAAAAGAAGATTTTTAAGAAGACTGAGGTTCTACAGCCATTGTTTGCCAAATAGGCAAATAGGCGGTTAGCGGTTTTTATAGCTTATGTCAAACTAATTTGCAGCGTTGTGTGTGGTAGTAAAATTTAAAATCCCAACAAGACAGGATATTCTATGGATACGCTATAGAGTGTATCCAACAGCGTATCTGCGGATACTCTGTTTAAGAGTTACTGATACCAATGCAGTGGGTAACTTTGATGCACGTTCGTGGAATAGAGCTTTTTCCCAAATTTTATTTTGAAATTTAGTTATAACAATTTTTCTATGAGTCTGACACGAAAAAAGTTGGATTTTTTTCTTTTTTTACATTATTTGTACTAGTAGTTCCGGTACTTACCGTTAATCGCCACCTGTCTGTGACAGAGAGCGTTAATGTCTCGTTTTTTATAGCGGCTTGGCCTTTTTTTCTCGTACATTGGATACGTTTTTTTGCGATTTTTTTCCATTAAATTAATTAAATGTTATTAATTAAATTGCAGCAGCGCGTTGGCATATGCCTCGCCATCTGTATAAAAATGAATAAAATTTCATTTTATAGAGAACATTTGACAATTTCTCCTTCATTTTCCCCTTAATCGGGATGATGTTTTTTTGTCACTGAACTGTCACTCACGATGAACCACTTTGTACATGTATTGTATGCGAATTGATGTATCTATCTTTTGTAAATCTTTTTCGCCTAAGGATTTTATACTTGGAGTGTAATTTTTATATTTTAATTAAATAATACATAAAAATGAAATGAAATCAGTGGACCCCTGGAAAAAGATTGTAAGTGGAATTACCATACTTTTGAGATAATACCAGATTTGAATTTCCCGTGTCAATCTGCATATACATAGTAAAATTCATATTTATATTAGCCATACTGACGAAGTTATAACACTTTTAAAAATAAAAAATGTATAGCTGCTTATGTAAAACCAAAACTTTTAATCGATTTTCTGTACAATCAACTTTTGGACGTTACAATCTTTTTTCCAGGGAAAATGAAATATTATATCCCAACTAAAAACATCAAAATTTATAAAGAAAGTAATAGCCGTTTTATACAATATGATATTAAGTACGATATTATCACACCTAAAACTTGACTTTTTGTCATAGGTGTGCCAAAAATAATAAGCAACATGGCGATTGTAAGGCTGATTGTTACCACAGTAGCATAAAATCAACTACATTTCATTACGACAACACTAAAATCAGCCATGTTTCTTTTTCCGATAGTGTAAAAGTTTCGCCACAGAAAATACATACTACCTATATATTTTCTGTGGTTTCGCGCTTTTTTTCTTCTTTGTTTACATTTTATCAATTTTCGCTTTATTATTTTGACAGATTTCGCCAATAAACTTTTTCCTCAAGCCTAGACTACCTGTGAATAGTTCTTTTTCCGACCACTTGAAGCGTAATTCAAAAATTTTCAAGGGACATATTTTTGTACTAAGTGTCTTTTCTTATATTTTCTAATCATTCTACGATATTAAACTATCAATACAAAAATATTCGCGATAACAAAGAAGATTGATTTTTTTTTGTTTAAATATAATTAATGTTTTTTTGCTTCTGCGTATATTTTTTTCGTATGTACAAATGTTAAAATTTTATAAATTTAAATTTATTTTTAAGAAAAACTACAAAAAATTTTAAACTAAAAGAAAACAAAATGATCTTGTTTAATTAATTTTAGTATAAGTATTTTTTATATAATATTATAACGAACGCGACCGACGACGCTGCACGACACTGACCCGATGGATGCTCTTATAGTATAATATGATCTTATGCGTAAAATTAAAAGAATTTATATGTGACAATTATAATATTAACAATTAAATAATATTTTATTAATTAAGAACTTAATATAATCGAATCAAAAGAAAGAAAAATAAAATGTGGTGGGGCGAAGTAGGTAGGGAACCGAATCACAAAATCACGTTGATACAATTTGTATTTTATCGAATTGTTTGTCCCACCACTCTTGTATGCTGTCGGCCATTTTTTTCCGTCGAAATCTTAACGATTCATTTATGCACATTTGAATGAACGAGAAACGTGTTTCTAAACTGCCCTTAACTAAGGTTAAATGTTCTAAGAGTGTAGAATAGTCACGACCGGGCCGTCGAATATCTTTAAATATAACACTACGTATTTCTAAATTACTTTGTTTAATATTTTCCTTTTGCTCGTCGTCGGCGACGGCAGCAGCAGCAGCAGCTACTGCACATTCCTCGAACTCGACCTTAACGATGGACTCTTTAACGGATTCTTTCGTATCCTTTGTGGATTTTGTGGATAATTTTGATTTCGATTTATGCAAACTGTTAGTTTCTGTCGATGATTTCATTTGAATGCCATTTGTTGTTTTGGAATCATCTTTCCTATGAACGTCCGCAGTGACTGACAATTTTTTATCACCATTATCGTCATCATCGTCATCGTCCTCAACATCAGCCTTCTTATTATCGACTTCTTTTTTATCGTGAGTACCGTAACGTTGCTGATCCATTCCGTTTGTACATTGTTGAAGGATTTTGGAAATTTCTTGAGCTTCATAATCGTTTTGTTGTTGTTGGTGTGATTGATGAACGGTCGTCGCTGACGGTGGCCCATTTAATTGATGTATTTGTGATGTCATAGGTGGCATAGCTGGTGTTGGTGATGATGGAGCCATTGGAGACGTTGCTTGGGATTGTTGCAACAATAATTGTTGTTGTGATGGCGGAATCAAAGATAACGGACTCAAACTGTGATGATGAAGATGATGATGATGATGCTGTTGAAAAGGTGCGTTTGGAGGAACAATGTTGGTTGGTATAGTTGGGGGAATAGGTTGCATTGGGGCTACACTATTTAAGAGAAGAGGTGATTGTGGTACGAAACTAGGAATTATCGCAGGCATTGAAGATGGCGGCGGTGAATGGGGAGGTAGGTTTGCTATTTGAGGGGGGAGGTGTTGTTGTGAGGCGACATTTAAAGGTAATAGAGAAGAATTTAATACATTCAGCGGCGTTGTCTCATCAATATCTTCACTTTCACCATTTATGAAGCTCTGCACGTGACCGTTAATATTATAATCTTCAATGGATGGTTCATCAATGTCAAAATCAATAATTAAATCGTTTTCACCGTCATCATCCGAACGAGTTGATGATGTGTCCGACATTGATTGATCATCGTCTGTATGATGCGATGGGCTAGCCGAACCCATCGACGACGACGACGACGATGGCGAAAAACTGCCCATACTATCGAATGAATCTGTTGATTTACGACGAAATATATAATCTTTACCGATCGGACCAGCCTTACGTTTACGCGGTCTGCTCAATTGTTCCAGTTTTTTATTTGGTCCGTTGCCGTTCGGTTTCATTGGGGCCACATCACCGACATCAGCCTCATCAACCATCACCATGTGTTTGTCTTTTTTGTACGGATTGCCAAACATGTGCTGCCTTACATTGGTCGGTTCGATCTCTCGCAACGGACTTTGTTTGTTCTTAAGATACTCTTGATAGTTGCCCATTTCCGATATTGGCAAACAATGTCCAGCGTCTTTTGTGTAAATGTTTATGCCACTCGTTGGAATTTTGAGGAAATTTTCTCGCATTCGAGCTATTTCATCGACAAGATCACGACGCGGCACATCAAAAGGATTGCGAAAATTTTTAGCCGAACTTTGCTGAATCACGGTCGGCACGACAATTGTATAATTCTCAAAAACCGTTACCTCAGTGTGCATTTTCGCAAATGTATCCTTCAGTTGGGGATGTGACACTAAGTCTCGCTTTATCGGGAAGCCACAGTTTAGCTTGACCGTTTCCACCTGATGGTACGGTGGCTTGGGAATTTTTAATTGTTTAAAAACTCGCAAGCACATATTCTCTTGTTCTTGTTTGGCCGTATTTTTCATCGTTTTCAAATAGTTTGCAACGGCCGGACTCAGATAACTGTCCAGACTTTCGGGTAGAATGTATTGCAACAGTTGAAATGGAACGCTTGCACTGACCAATGCCCTTCGCAAAAACGGAGCATAATACTGAGGTATCGATCGAATGTATGCCGAAAATTTGTACACCCAATCGCTGGGTGGATTTAAGACAAATTTATGAAATAAATCGGTCAGCAGTGGCAACAAGATACCATAATTATAGGGTAAAATCATCAAATAGACTTGGGTAAAATTGGGGCTCGCCTTTAAATATCCAAAAGGCATTTCCAGGCCATGAGTTCCGTTCGACACGATAACGGGCCAACATTTAGTCGCTTCACGCTTCGATAGGATTTGTAAGGTTAATGGGCTTGCCTCAACGTCGTACTTATCGATGGGAAAATTGCGTACCAACGGTGGTTCCTCAACGCATGGCGTTAAAATACGCAATTTCGGATGTGCATCTCGAGACGGCAACGTGTTTGCCTTTGGATCCGGCCAATATGGTTCGGGTATGGGCCAAAAACCAACCGGAAATGACTTTTGTGTAGCATGCTTTTGAACATAAATCATTTTTTTCGTCGTACCAAAGGTGATGTCCTGAATTTCACCATCCTTCAAGTCTTTCGGCAGCAATTGATCGAATTGTACCACAACACCGGGTTGCACCTTCTGCACAAGACTTTCGATACATTGATTCAGAACATAATGGGATTTAACGCGATACGATCGACCGCCAGTTACTTCGCACATTTTCTCAATTGGTGAATCATCGTGTGGCACCTTGCCTAAAAATAGAATTTTGGGAAGAGAAAAAAGAATTCAAATTATGATAAGTGTAATAGATTAAGCGAAACTAAGCTATTCTTCATACAGCGTTGAAGTCCCAGTGGCACGTTCCAAATTGCTAGAAATCATTGCTTCTTTCTCTCATTCTGTCCACTTTAGGCGCATTTCAACATAAAATGTTTTCTTCTAAAATCAACAAAAATAAACTTACCTTCGACCCGTTCATCGACTTTATTGCCAGCAATTCGTAGAACTAACGAGAATAATCGTTGATCCCAACGAAACGGTTCCTTCGTCAATTTAACGCCAGTTGTTTGTGTATTCAATGGCAGCACAATTTCCTGGTGAACGCCATTCTTAAACGTGTACTTTCCACCATCCGTTATAACAATTATTACCGACGGTTCCAAATAAAATGGACAACGTCCTTGTCCGTACGTATCGATGCCCGATTGCATTCGATTTAAATTTAACAAATCAAATGCGTTTCGTAGCGCCTCACTCATCGATGTGAGCCCCGTACTTTGTAGATTTTTCAATTCATTCATAAATGTGGCATGGTTCTCTTTCCAACCGGCCTTCACATTGGACGGTGGATCTTCGAACGTTAACAGCATATAACGATCGCCCATACAATCCTGTGAACGTTGACGATACTTGAGAAACGTTTCGACCGCTCCTTTGGCAATATCCAAATAACTTTTTTGCACGCCATTTACATAGGCTTTCTGACACATCGATGCCGATGTATCAACAAGAAATAAAATAATTGTCATTCTCTGAGGTTGGTTGGCCAATCAATAACTTTATCAAACATTTGTCAATTATAAAATGCTTTGCCGAATTTGCTTCTTATCTTATGGCGTTTCTATTCTTCTTATTTTTGATTATATTTTATTCTTTAATATTTCTTTGACGATTCCATTTTGAAGCAAGAACCTAAAAGAAAAATTTAATTTTGAATGTTAAAATTTAAAATAAAAACCATTAAAATCGGAAATGGTGACACGAAATAACACCCAAGGAAGGAAGCCGAAATTTTTTGAATTACCGCCCAAATATTTTTTTTTCGCTAAGTCACCATTTATTTTTATACCGGAGGATTGAAGATTAGGGGAATTGTCAAGATGATCTCTGATTTCCAAAATGATTTCTGATTTCCAAAATCAAATTTCCGATATAATTTCCACTAATCAAATTTCCGATATAACCTAGTTGTTAAAACCCTATAAAAAAAATCCGAAATGTTTTCGGCTTTCCGAAATGATCTCTAATTTCCGAAATATTTTCTGATTTACGAATAATTTCTTATCTTCAAAATGACTTCTGATTTCCGAAAATGATTTCAGATTTCCGAAATGATTTCTGATTTTCAAATGATTTCTTATTTCCGACCTCCGAAAATGATTTCTGATTTCCGTGGTTTCCGAAAATTATTTCTGTTTCAAAAATGATTTTTGGTTTCCGAAAATGATATCAGTTATTTCTGATTTCAGATTTCCAAAATGATTTCTGATTTCCATGTTTTCTGGTTATTTCTGATTTCCGAAATGATTTCTGGTTTCCGAAATGATTTAAGATTTCCGAAATGATTTCAGATTTTAAAAATTATTATATCTGATTTTCGAAAATGATTTATGATTTTAGACTTCCGAAATAATTTCTATTTTCCAAATGATTTCCGATTTATGAAAATTATTTCAGATTTCCGAATGATTTCTTCTGGTTTCCGGGATGTCAGTGATATTTTCTCAATACAAAAATGCAGTTGGGTTGTTGTTGTTGGTACCGTTTCATATACAAATTGTTGTTGTTAATTTCGAGTTGGCCGCTCGCAATGGAACTAATACTAAACTAACACTAACATAAAGGCTCGCTAATTCGAAAAACTGTCGTTTCGGGAAATTCTCAGTACAAATAAGAATACAAAAAAAACATTATCTTCAGTAATTTTTATTTGCTACCCACAACCCCTAAATACGGTTCTGTACGTTCATACCTTAAATTTAAAGAATCAACATTTACCTACAAAACACAAACACCACCATTAAATAAAAAAATTAAGTAAATCGAACAAAATAAAGAGATAAAAATAACATTTTCCTACAAAAATATGCAACTGGGAAAATTGTATTTCTTATTGAAACCGCGGTAGGTACTCTCTAACAAATACTAAATAATTACAACAATTAGTTTAATGCAGAGCGCTCTACCTATGTTTATGAAAACGATGACCTAAAATGCACATCGACTAAATATTTTTTTTACACGGGCTCCGCAAAGTAAAAGATAACTACACACTTACACGCCCGCCAAATAATTTAATTTAATTTTAATATTTTCAGTAGTAATGCGACGCCAAAGGAACACCGAAAATAAAAGTAGATAACATTTATTGAATTAATATAATTCGAATTCCGAGTAAATTGTTTTCTTGTGATATTTATACACAAAAAAGTGAGTTTTTTTCTTTGGTCTTTTTTAGAATTTCCACTTTGTTTTTGTGTACAAAAATCTAAATACAACTTTACCATCTACACACCACACACACGCACCCAAATCCATACGTACCTAGTTCAAAGTTTATCGGAACAATCAACAGATGACACTTTAGGCATAATTATTCCTTTGTACCAGCCAAGCATCTGCTCAAACCATATACGCGCATTGCCCGTGCTAAAAATGCGAAATTTTGTGCTTCTGTCAAACCAAATATAAAATAATTAAATCGACGAAATTTTGTACAATTCAAACAGAAAATGTCCAAAAAATGCAATTTAATTGGACAAAATTGCACAATTTGATGCTCTGGATCACTTAAAGTTGGTTTATAATTCGATAAATTGACTGATTGTACGTTGGTAAAATTATATTTTTATTAAAAATGTGTAAAATCGTGAAAATGAGTAGCGCAACTTCGCAACCGCCCTCTTTCTTTCCAATTCAATTGACAACTAAAAAAAATTACGTTTTTGATTTTTGCTTGATTTACACTTTTTTTATATATGAACCAATGAACTTGTAAATTATAATGGATAATGCATTTAGATTAGACAAGAAATTGTAGATCTGCCAAATTTGAGCTACGCAATAGATTGATTTTAGTTCTACAGTCACACCACTTGTATCCAAAAAATGTTTTTTTTTGTTGCAAAAATTGCTGAAAATTTATTTTATTTAAATCCAAATAATATGCAAATTACTTCCAAATTATGTAAAACTATTTTATTAACACCGCTTGATACAGACCATAACACGATGTTTGTATGAATATTTTATAAATAATAAAATTTAAAAAATTTAAATTTTTTGAACCAATTATTCTGAAACATGCGCCAAATTTGGTTTTTTAATATTAAAAAATTACGAAAAAAAATGTCAAAAGCATTTTTTCCAACCTCTTTCTATTTCATTTATTAATGCCAGTAAAAAATATTTAAAATTTTAAACATTTCATCGAAAGATGAAGGCCCAAACGTGCATCAATAAATTATCCCTTGCATAAGTATCAGTAACTCTTAAGAGTTACTGATACCAATGCAGTGGATAACTTTGATGCTCGTTTGAGCGCTTATCTTTCAATGAAATGTTATAATTTTTTTTACATTGATAAACGAAATGAAGAGGGTGAAAGAAATGTTAAAAAAAAAATGTTTTGTTATTTTTTAATATTAAAAAAACCAAATGTGAACTTTGGTGCATGTTTCAGAAAAATTGGTTAAAAAAAATTAAAAATTTTAATTTTATTATTCAAAAAATATTTATACAAATATCGTGGAATAAAGTTTTTTCTGAAATTTAATTTTAAATTTTAATTATAACAATTTTTCTATGAGTCTGACACGAAAAAAGTAGGATTTTTTTCTTTTTTACATTATTTGTACTAGTAGTTCCGGTACTCACCGTTAATCGCTGTAGGTCTGTATCAAGCAGTATTAATTTGAACAATTCTTTATATTAGCAAGCTTGTGAATATTTTCTATTTTCACCACAAGGGGCGCAATTAAAAATTTTTAGTATTTCTTCATGGATAATATTCTGACTATTGCAAAACAGTTTTCATTTTCTTTGGTAAAATATACAACACGCATCTGCCTGATGAGTTTATTGGTTCTGCTATTTTTTTTTAAATGTCAGATGTGTCCTATTATATATTACAAACCACCACCCGCACGATAAATATTATATTCTACACATTTCAATTACCTTAAGGGGTTAAACCATATACATTTTATACATATGTCATATATACGAAGACAAAGAAAGGTTTTGTATATTGTTTCAGAATTCAGAGGTATAAATGTTATGAATTTAAGTTTAACAAATATAAATCATCAGTTTTGTTTAGAAACTGCACAATTGATGTTTACAATATTTCGCGAAGCACATATTTTAAAATAAAGCTTTAATAAAAGCATGTACTTCAATATGTACTGTACATATACATTAAATAATTACAATACCATTTGAATTATTTTATGTTTCATTATTTAAAAAAGGAACAAAAAAATTGTAGAATAAAAAGTGCTTATTTTAAGAAAATGTAAAATTAATCAATGAAAGTAAGAATTTTTACTAATAAAAATAATTGATATGCCTATATACCTGTTTAAAAAAAATTTATCAGTAAACAATATTTGAGCTGATGATGAAATAGTTAAGAAACAACCCGAGCAATCATATGCCCACATTTTTTAGATGATTAACCATACACAAATTGTGAATTGTCATTTAAATATATTATATATGTATAACAGCAGTGTGTCATTCAATGTATACCACAAAATATATATTTAATTTTCCCCAAAATTTACTCACAATATTCAAAGTTTTTTCCCTTTTAAATTTTAATATTGTTTTTTGTTATATTATTTAAAATGAAAATCAAATTTAATTGTGATGAACATTTATGTTTAATTATATGGAATTACTTAAAAAAAAGAGTTTTTCAAGTATGCGTTGCAAATGAACTTTCGAATCGTTGTATGGCTGTTGCAGGAGTTCCACAGGGATCTCTTTTAGCACCCGATCTTTACACAATATACACAATAGAC
>JANSTW010067563.1:0-10621 GCA_027564275.1 Diadocidia ferruginosa | reverse complement strand
CAAAACAAGTTGACGACACATGAAACCAATTTTTTCAAGTGTATGTTGTTATTTTATTTTGTCATTTTATTATTTTTTTAAAACAATGAAGCGTACGAAAAGTACATTTTGCTCAAACCCGTTCTAAACAAAATGTAATTTTTGAAAAATCTATTATACTTAGAGCTTTTTTTTTGAAAATTTAATTTTAATGGAATTAAATTTTTTTTAAGAGAATAGTTCACTTAGAGATTAAAAAAACGGTTATCCTATCATATATATAATATTTCATCGAAATTGGAAATTATAGAGATTTTAATGAGATCTTGAAATTTTAAATTGGAAACTAACGTGATTCCGATGAATTTTTGACACAATTCCATAAGATGTGCCAAGAATTGAAATTTTATTTTATTTTTATATTTCTTCAAAATTCAGAAATTATTATTTAAACCGGAAAGTTTTTATTAAAAACTAAATTAAAAATAAAATTATTTTTAATATCGAGAAATAGGTGTAATGAGATAATTATGATTTCTAAGGATTTTTAATAGAAATTCAACTTTATTTTATGATTTTTCTTTCCTTCAAAATCGCTTCATATTTTTTACGAACTTCAAAAGGCAAATGGGGACATGAACACAAAATGATTTGTATGTAGAAAACGCTCTACATCTTTGCCTGGCAGTTTTATTTGACTCCTAGCACATCTTACCTCAACCCACCTGATAAAATGTTTTTTCTGAAATTTTCACCCAACTATATGACTCTTCTCCCAATTTATGTTCTGGAGTCTTAAACGCTATATAGTGTTTTTATCCCAAAAATGTGTGCCTCTTCTCTAAGGGTAGAGGTCTCAATTCTCAATTCAAACTAGGTAATATCTAAATTTAAAGTCTTTTTGAATTTAGTAAAAATTCAAAAAAAATGTAAACCAAATTGTATGATTTGTGTAACTATGCACTAATACATGAATGAAAATGTAAACTTGTTTAAAATTTGATGTAAATATAACCGAGAAATGCTAGATCTACTGTCAAATGTCAAAATATTATGCACTTTCTCGTGCGATACATAGGAACGGCTGGAATTGAGACTGTTTCGCACAGATGAGTTAAGCTAAAGTTTGTTTAACTCAAAAAAGCAGAACAGAAAATATTATTAATGCGTTAAAAGAAAAAGAAATATTTTGCACATAAGTACATTTGTGAAATTTATACAAATATATATTAAAAGTTTTCATGAAATTTCATTAGATTTATTGGTAACATTTTACTAATTATGAAATTTTCTGCATAGCTTAATGGGCATCTCGCCACTGTCGATATAACTATAATAATATCCATTTTATTTAAGGTTTTTACATAATTCTAAAAATTTCTTTCGTTAAGGTGTGTAATTCACATAAAATGTAATTAAACTGTAAGTCTTACAAAGATATACCGTCAATATCCACATACAAAAAATTATTGATTTCACATTATCAGAAATAAATAAAATTAAAAAAACCCAATAAGAAAAACAACTTGACTTACATTTCGTGCATCAGCGTTGCGGCACCCAGAAAAAGGTAAAATCTTCTTAGTTTTTTTTATTTATGCGTAGACTTTGGAGAATATAAATCTCAATTACACACTTTACGATCGTCAAGATACCCATAAAACAGTTCTATGCTTATTTGTATAGTGTAATATAATTCGCGATAGATGGTTTCTTTCGTTTACATTAAATATTATTCTGTATACCAAAAAAGCACTTTTATATAAAACTCTAGCTATATAGAGAGTAAAGGTTACATGCAATAAATAACAACACAGTGCAAGAAAATATTGTGATGAATCTTTTTTACATGCAAATAAATTTTTCCACATTTTCCCCCTATAGAATTTATGTTACTTGATTCAATGCTGTAAAATGCTAATTCTTATAAAGATTTTTATTATTTTTAAAATTGTATCTGACAATATTTAAACTTTGACAATATTTTTTGTTTGCGTCCTATAAACCCATATATATATAAACTTAGAGTTAAGAAAAATCTACGAAAAGAAAAGTGAAAATATAATAATAATAATAATAATAATAATTCTTTATTTGCCATAAAAAAGATGTACAATCTTATTCAAAAATAATTTGCATTATGGCACGGATATGTACAAACATATATTTTTTTATAAAAACAGCATTCAACAAAATCTAAAACTACAAAAATTTTAATATAATAATAAGAAAAAAAAATCAATAGAAATAATGTGCCTACAACAACCAAACCCAAATACCTGCCACCATTTTGTCCGCAAACTAACCGTCACTGCAAATATAGTCAAAACACGATTTCCAAAAATCACTATACACACCTATTCGCTTAATATTAACCGGCAATAAGTTCCATTCTCTTATCCCACCAACAAAAACGGATTTATTCATATTGCACGTTACTTTGCCTGTGAAAATCAAGTTAAACGTTCTAGCCGACTTACTAAATTGGATCAAGTTATATAAATAATGCGGCTTCTTGTATTTAATTAATTTAAAAATAAAAAGCAGCGATTTAAATTTATAATAATCAAATAAGGAACATCCCAAAATTAGATTTTTATACGGCGATACGCTATCATATCTACAGAGACGAAAAACGAAACGAGTACATGAATTAAAAGCCCGTTCAATCATCAGTTTTGACGCACAATCCAAACCATATGAAAAAACCAAGTCACAGTATGTGAATAGCGGTATGATCAAAGATTTGACAAGACAACATCTTGTCCTCTGTGAGAGCAAATAGCCATGAATCGATAGACTGCGCAGAGTAGCATAAATTTTAGCGGTTATTACTTTAATGTGGTCAGACCAAGTTAATCTTGTATTCATCACTAGACCGAGATTGACAACTTTATCACTGAACGGAATAGCTACATTATTTATTGAAATACTTAAGTCATTGTAACTTAAACTTGATTGAGAAAAAATAATACTTTTAGACTTCTTCGGATTTACCATTAAGCTATTTGAAACCGCCCACGAATAAACAGAAGCCAAATCAGCATTTACCTTATCTATACTATCCTTAATGGAGCCACGATCAGCAGAGATATACAGTTGTACATCATCTGCGAAGAGATGGCATTGGCAGAACTTAAGTGTCTTCGGCAGGTCATTTATGTATAACAAAAATAAGATAGGTCCTAAAACAGACCCTTGTGGTACCCCACGAGGAACAGGTAGAAAATCGGAAATATAATCATCAATTATAACACACTGAGATCTGTTAGATAAATAATTAGAAATTAGTTTTATTGACAATGAGGAAAAATTAAATTTATCATTTAATTTGGACAATAAAATGTTGTGATCAACTGAGTCAAATGCTTTACTAAAATCTAGAAGTAACATAACCGTTACTAATTTTTGATCAAAACCACTTCGTATTGCATCAGAAATTTTTAGCAGCGCCGTTGTGGTACTGCGCCCCGTTCGAAAGCCTGATTGATTATCTGAAATTAAGTTATTTTGGTTCAGATATAATAACATTTGTTCTTTTAAATTTATTTCAAAAATCTTGGACAATACAGATAAAACGCTAATAGGTCTAAAGTCATCAACATTTGTAGTTCTTGTTTTTTTATGAATAGGTACTACTCGGCCTTTTTTCCACATTGAGGGAAATGTACACGTTGTAATGCTGAAGTTAAAAATATGTGTTATTATAGGCAAAACCATTGGAAGAAGTAACTTAATAAACCTTAGCGAAATGTTGTCTAAACCAATAGAATCGGATTTAATTGAAGTTATAGCTTTAGCCACCTCATATTGAGATACATTACAAAACGAAAATTTAGATACAGAATGATTTAAAAAAGATGGAGGTACTAGAATATTCGATGATGCAGTTTTAGAAAGATCCGTAGAGTTAATAAACATGTTAAAATCGTCGGCAGTGAAAGATGGTGAAACAGAGTTCTTTGACACTATTCCAAGACTGCGAAGATTACTCCATACCATGTTCGGGGAGGACTTAAAGTCGATATTTTTATAAAAGAATGCAGCTTTTGTCTTTCTTATAATATGTGTAGCGTGGTTTCTAAGCTTATGATAGTGATTCAAATTTACGTTTGATTTATTGTTTTTCCAAAAATTGTAAGCAATATCTCGTTCAAGTAAACATCTTTTAATCTCATCATTGAACCAAGGTTTAGTTGAATTAATACAGAAAGGCCTTATCGGTTTTAAAGGCGCATGTTTGTTTAAAAGATTTAGTATTAGATCATTAAAATAGTTAACCATTTGATCCACATCAGTCATATTATAAATATCGTCAAAATCCAATAATAAGAAATCTTCAAAGAGATTTTGCTGATTAATCGAATTGAAATTCCGAAAAAATCTTTGTTTTTCAGATGTAGAGCCAACTGGAAAAAGATATGTTGCAAAAAGTAGGTCGTGTTTGGACAAACTGGTATTAATTTGATTAAATCGAACTACTTTATTAGAATTGTTTGTAATAAAAAGATCTATCAACGATGGCCTACAATTTTCAGGAAAATGTGTAGCATCAGCGCCAATAGAGTGCAAATTATAGTTGGATAAAACATTGGCAAGACGACATGAACCACATGAATTTAAAACACAGTTTGAACAACTTCTATTAGCGTTAAATAATAAATTTTCATTCAAATCTCCAGTCAAAATGATGTCTGAATAAGATGAGGAAAGCTCATTTAAAACATTTTCAAATACATCAATTTCGTCGATGTTTGGAGCCTTATAAATAGCGCCTACAAGTACCTTATGAGACGGAACTATAACTTCAATAAAAAGATATTCAGTTTTAACATTAGCAGATGAAGCAATAATTTTGGTACGCAGAGATTTTTTAACATATGAATGTTTTTCAAATTTTTGCTCGCAATTTTTTTTTTACTAAAAGTAACAGGCAAGCAGAAGGTAGCAGGAGGTCTACCCGAAATCAGTTTAAAAGAAAAAGAAAAGACATATTAGTGTTGTTTTATTGTATATCAAATCATATCACAAAAATTTGGTTTTTGTCAGTTATTAAATTATTTTTTGAATGACATTTGTATGGTTTCTTTAAGTATTGTCAAAAATCATAAAAGCAACACATGACGTCACTTTACAAATAATTCTTTGCCACATATCTTATACAGAATGAATTAAATATGGCTAAATTAAAATTTTTTGTAGTGTTAACACAAGGGGGAACTTCCTCTTTTAAAATGGGAGGGGCTTTATTAACGTTAGTATGACCATTGATGTGAAAATTCCTGGTAATTCATTGAGTATGACAAATATCGAAATATAAACATTTATGGTTGTGTGATGTCAATAAATGAAAGGTTTTAACAAGGGCTACAACTTTAGTCCTAAAGGTTTCAGAGTGCAGGGGAATAAATAAAAAATAATAGAATAAAACAGGGGCACAGAGAATAGGTACAAATAATTTTCTGTGGCAGGGGTGGGGCGTGGAGGCGGCAACCACCTGATGTAGCATGTACAAAAACCGTAGTTTTAGTTTGTTTTATCTCGCCTCAGTCTATTATTATTATTATGATGCAAATTACTTATTTCCACACACTTTTTAAAAATTTCGGAAGAAACATTTTGTTAAATATGAAAACATGTTCATGCATAACAAAATTCACAATTTGTGTACAAAATTAAAATCCGCTATGAAAATAGCAGTTGCATTTTATTCATCGCATTCTAAGACGGATTTCATAATACAGCAACCGATTTGCCGTATTTCGAGTTTATAGATTGTGACATTTGTATGGTTTCTTTAAGTAATAATATTTTAAGAATATTTCGAAAATAGTTAAAACGACTTGACGTTATTTTACGAAGAATTTGTGAGTGATATTTATACGGTTTTATAAGGTGAGCTTATTAGTGTAGATTTAAAAATGTTCTCGTTGTCGTAGCGTCTCGTGCATAGGTCCATTTTAAAGGAGAAAACAGCGCGTTATTGATTAATCTTAAATCAGAAAAAATGACTGATTGCTTCAATCCATTTTTTTGTTTTTTGAAAACCAAAGTAAGTCACTTTTCTTCTCTTCGGAGGGTTCTTTCAAAGCGATCTAGATTATAATCTAGTACCGCTTTGGTTCCTTTCGCCCTCTCGTAGCATCAGATGGTTTTTTCTAAAGAAATTAATTTTTAAATTCTTTCTAACCAACTGTTACTGGTTGTTGCATGCAATTATTTCTTCCTAAATAGTCTTAACAATCTAATTTCAAATAATTGGTTTATTATTAAAGTTTTTTTTATTTATAATTTTAAAATTAAAGATTTTTTTATATATAAAAAACAAGTAATAAAAATATAGGTAAAAAACGGTTTTTTTTTCATTTTCTCTTTGTCGCTTTGTAAATTTCGTAAATTTAATTGTGTTTTTGTTTGTCTATTACAAGTTTTCCAAAAATATATATATATATATTATGTAATTATTTAATAATTATTATTAATGTTTTTGTTTTTACAGAGTTCTTTACAAATTTCGAATTTTATTGTTTGCTTGTAAAATTTTTAAATTAATAGACAATAAAAAGCGTTGAGAAATGATGAAAAAAATTAACATTTTACTCTTTAAGAGCAATAATAAAGAAATTGGAAATTCAACATAAAAAAATATAGAAAATTTGTTTAAATAAAATTTATAAAAAAAAATCCATTTTAATTAATATTCATTTTGTTCGTTACTATCTACAGTATAAATTTTCAGGGTAGGGTTGTGGAAGCGGAGGCGATAGCTGCGGTATCAGAAGGGATTTTTAAATGTTTCCAAAGTTCAGCGCTGATATTTGGATTTAAGTTATCGTTGTAATCTTGGTTCATGTCGTTTAGAACGTCTTCCATTACTTCTTTGACAATTTGTTTATTGTCAACGGTAACATGTGCACTATTAACGACCTCATCTATAATTTCGGCAGCAATGCCATCACTTGTTTCCGAAGATTCAATGTGATTATTATGAATACCGTTGGTGATAACAACGGCAGCCGCCACCTTTTGTACATCATCATTTTCCAACAATTGCTCTTTCGTTACATCGTCAATAACCTGATTGACGACTGACAAGCAAATGTCGTTATTTTCAATACGATTGTCAACCCGTTCCAAAATAAGATCCATACCAACATTATCATGGTGCACACCTTCAGTCTCATTTTCTACTACAACTTCATCTATTTGAACGATGTCTAAAGAATGTGTAATTCCCTCAACTAAATTATCGCTTGGTTCCACAACAATAGCATTATCCTCCGAAGCTAATAGCTCAAAAATATTTTTACCATTTTGATAAATTCGTACAAGCGATGAGGACGCTGCCGATGTTGTGCCAACAATTTCAATTTCGATTTCATCGTCCAGATATTTGGAAAATTTATCGACAAATTTCGATCCGATTAAATCCATCTGGCCAGCAAAATCGTCCGGAATTTCCAACGAACATTGTAAGGCTAATTTTTCAATATTTTCAAGATGTTCGGGCAATTGACGAATATCCGAACAGTACTCTTTGTTGCCATAGTCAATGAATAATACTTCACAACCTAAAAGAAATAATTTTGATTTAAATAAAGTTTCCGAGAGATTTTACACAACTCAAATCCACTTACTATGTTCTTCGTTAATGTTCAAAATTTCGGCCCGATAATAACAATCGTCTTCGGAAAATTTAGCAACACAAACTTGTCCAACCGACATCGCTTCCAATCTGGAAAAACTTTCACCCGATTCCATTTCATCAAGCATTCGATTAACAGCGCTATCATTACAATTCAAATGACAATAGAATTCGGAGGGGGATATAACTAGACAAATGTTGGCCTTTTGTTTTACAATTTCGGTTGTTACAGTTTCAGGCGCCGGTTTCGTATAATTATGATCAATAATAACGTCATCATCATCTCGTAAAAGTGTGATAATATTTTTCAATGGACACAGTGGTATCAAGTCTTCAGCAATATTTCGATTGTCACACAACAAATCAATAATGGATACTTTTCCGGGCACGCATAAGTTTACCGTAAAAGTGGTTTCACCGCTAGCCGCAATTTCTTGGAACTTTTGTTCAGCCTCTTCTGACCAACATTCAATGTTACCGGCTCGACGTAGCGCACAATGTATTGACAAGTGTTTCAACGGAGCAATATCCGCTCCTAATTCTCTAATATTCTTAACTATTGATGTGTTTCCGTAATCAACGAAAAACACTTTAACACCACCACCACTCACATTTTCGTCAATGATTTTAGCTCGGTACCACAGGTCGTCATCTTCAAATTGAGCTATACAAATCGTTCCACTAACGAACTCCGATAACGGTTTAAATTGTTCCGGTTCAGCCAAATAGAGGGTCATTATTTCGAGACCCTCTGTGTCCGAATCGACTTGAATGTAGAAATCTTCAATTGAATTACAATGACTAACGTAACATTTTTCGTTATTTTTAATTACGCCCATACTGGTGCCAATGTTCGAAACAATTAATTCCTGCAAAATGTCTCGATCATCGACATACAATTTAACGAAATTTTTCTCTTCACTTTTAACAATATACTCAAACTTAACCATATCGTCGGATATTTCACGTAGCAAAGTGGAAGCATCGTCCGGCCAATCGTTTCCATCTTTCGGTTCCATTGGCAACGAACACAAGAAGGCAAATTTTTTATCATGTGAAAAGGCTTCGTTCATCTCTTTGATGTAAGCATTGTTCGTAATTGTGTCCGTGTTGCCATAGTCGATAAATTGAATTGATGTAATTTCCGAATCAGAATCCATGATGACGGCTCGATACCAATTTTCGTCAGCCGAATATTTAACAATACATTGTGTGCCGACGCTAAAGTCGCTTAACATTGGCAACGATGCTGCAACAATTTGTAAATTGTTGCTCAGTTGATCCAAATCATTTTGCTCAGATTTTAATTGTAAATAGAAACGATCGGGATTGTCAACGTGGCTTATAAATGCGTCAATTGTATCAGGCACTACTACTGCCTTCGGAATTGGCGCTGGACTTGATTGTACCGTATTTTTAACTGGCTCTTCTTCGACCCGTCGATTTTCAACTGGCGGCTCTTCTGCGACACATTCCCGCCGTTCTACTAACTGAACGTCGTTTCCAATAAACGGTTGCTCCAACCTAATGTGTTCGTCAATCAAACGCTTTAACTCCGTCAAATCCATATAGTCGGCAATTTTTTTCTCGTCTTTTAGCAACTGAATCAAGCTGTAATTATTCGATTTAAGATCGACAATCCAATTGCTGCCATACGATTCCGAAATTTCCATGTTCAACGGATAGCCTTTGGTCAACTCCTTTACAACGTCAATCACATTTTCGCTATGACAGTCGACATTTCGTAATGGTAAATATACTTTCAACGCAAATACATTGAACTTTTCCATAAATTCCGTTGTTAACGATTTCAAATTTTTACTCGGTACAATTTCACAATTGCCATAGTCAATGTAACGAACTTTAATTTGATTATTTGGTTCTGCGGCAACAATGTGGCAGCGATACCAATTTTCGTCAGCCGACTTGGCCACGCATAATCTATATGGAGTAAAGTCTCGGCACGGATCACCTAAAAACAATTTAAGAATTAGTTAGAAAAACTTATTTACTCTAAAAAATCAAATCTGATAAAATTTTTAATTCTGATTTGATATATGAATAAAACAAATATGTGAGCCACATTGTAATTTGCATACATATAAAAGGCTTTATTAAAGATAAAAATGATGGAATTTATATTCTTATATATTTTAAAACATTATATAAGCCGTTTATTTTGAAAGTGGCGTAAGTCCATTTCTGTAATGAAAACTGGTGATTTTTAAATGTGGAATCCCTAGATAATAACTACAAGTAAATCTACTCTAAAGGTGACATTAGGATTTGTAAACATATTAAAACGCAAACACTTAAATATCTCGTTTTAAAAACATGTCGCTTTCAAAATAAACGGCTCATATAGTTAATTGTTGGTAAGAAAACATTGAAACGTCTTCATAAAACATTTCAAAGTTTCAAAAATATATTGATACAAATATTTCTATTCTATCTTGTCTGATAAATGAAAAAATGCTCAGTTCAAGGAAGGAAGATTTCCCAAGCAAGATTACTATCTAGAGCTGAATCAAGTCTTTTACAATTTTTTTGGCGATACTCGACAAACCAAAAAAAAATGGCCTAACCCGCCTACATGCCATAAATATAGCAGGTTGCACTTCTGCCTGAAAGACACTCGCCATGTTAGTTTGGTAGTCTGATTGACTCCGATATGTTCATTGTTTAATACTCTTCATCGTCATCATCCCATCCTCTACTCCATACCGTGGGAGCATAGGGCATCAAAAAATTGCTTCCAACGCAATCGATTTCTTGCCAGAGACTTAATTTCGTTAAAGTTCTTTCCTTCGGCTTGGGCTTCCTGCAACATCGTTCGGCGCCACGAAGATTTGGGTCGTCCTCTTCAGCGGGTTCCTTGCGGGTTCTTATCAAGCGCCGCCCGCGCTATATCATCGCTTGGTCGTCGCAGAGTGTGTCAGATCCAACCCCACTTTCTCTTCCTTATTAATACTTTAATACTCCCAACTTCGGTTTTCC
>JANSTW010067562.1:0-20663 GCA_027564275.1 Diadocidia ferruginosa | reverse complement strand
GTTCCGATCACAATAGAACATATTTTCAATGTATGTTTAAAATATGCAGAAAATAGAAGAAAATATAAAATAAATAAATAAATAATGTAAATGGTCTTTATAATGAAAATAAATTAAAATATTGCATTTCTTTCATTAAAATTTGTGGACTATATGCAGAAATTTGAATAAAAAAAAATTGACTTAAGTAACAAATATATACATTATATCTATTGTAACATATGGTATAAATAGCCGTATTATGTACCTTTAATAAAGAAAAAAAACAAATAGACTGTGAACTTTAGCCATAAAAACATATTGAAAGTAAAGAAAACACTTTTTTAGAATGTAAAATAAATGAATGAAAAGTTAGTATATACAATTTAGTCATGATAAAGACACAATGTAATTTAATAATCAATAAGAACAAAAGCTAAATATTGTCTACAAAAAAGTTATAACCAAAAAACGAAATTTTTCAATATTTTCATAATAAAACACCGACCGTTTATTGGTGATCACCTATCTGATCTATTTAGTTATCTGTGATAACGAATCTTATTAAATCAGTAGGGGTTTTTGAAATGTTTTCTCAATCGGTTTTTCAACCGATTCATAGTTTTATTGTTATTTATTTAGAAAAATTCCAAAAATAAAACGAAAAAATGTCCAAGATTTTTACACCAACTAATCAGATTAGGCTGACCAATGTGGCTGTAGTCCGAATGAAAAAGGGTGGCAAACGCTTTGAGCTCGCCTGTTACAAGAATAAAGTGGTGTCCTGGAGAAATAATATGTAAGTTTTGTGGAAATAGATTTGTTTTTCTTTTGCGTTCTAGAAGTTCTAAGTGCGTATAATATATTTATTTATTTTAGCGAGAAGGATATCGATGAAGTGCTCCAAACCCACTCCGTGTTCATAAATGTGTCCAAAGGGCAGTTTGCTAAAAAAGAAGACTTATTGAAGGCATTTAATACAGACAATATAACGGAAGTGTGCAAGGAAATTCTGGCCAAGGGTGAACTTCAGGTTTCCGATAAGGAGAGGCATGCGAATTTAGATTCATTATTCAAAGATATTGCGACAAATGTTTCGGATAAATGTGTTAATCCAGAATCAAAACGTCCCTATCCCGTATCGATGATCGAAAAAGCTATGAAAGATATTCATTTCTCAGTGAAACCAAATAGAAATGCCAAACAGCAAGCACTTGATGTAATACCATTGCTTCAGGCAAGTATTCCACTGGAACGGGCAAAGATGAGGGTGAAAATTGTGTTTGCCGGAAAAGAAACGAAAAAACTTAAGGAAAAACTATTGAAGCTCAGCATCAAGGTGGAAGAGGACAACAATGATCAGGGCACAGTAACAATTATCGGACTCATTGACCCGGGCAATTATAGAGTTTTTGACGATGTCATCAGAGCCGACACAAAAGGTACTGGCACATTAGAATTGTTGAACTTAAAAGAGACTGTCGACGATGATGAAGTACTTGAGTGAACATACACATCGCAAAACTCAGAATATTTAATTATAGAAAATATTGTTATAAACTATTTTTTAATTTATTAAAAATTTCTCAATTTTCATATATTTGTTTTTAAATTAAAAATCCTTTCAGTTTTTAAACATCCATTTGACATGCAAGACTTGGAGGCATAAATAGAAGTAGTTCAAGTAATACGATAGTCATCACCTTCTTGGGACACATATTTTTCAAGTGTAACCCTTCGGCAAAATCATTATATAGTTGTTTGCCCTTTATACATCTTAGTTTGACCTATATGACCGCAAAGCAAAATATATAAAGGACTATTCTTTGGCATAAGAAATCAAGTAAATGCCTTGGGTCAATTTATATCTTCAAAAGAGCGAATATATTTAAAATATGATTTATTATTGTCCTATGGTCCTGCTATACGGTCAAGTAACGTTCGGCCGGATAAAAGCGATCTTGAAAAAAATATTACTTCAATATCGCCTTAGCACGCTAATGATAAGCAACAATGCTCTTAGTAAATTGACATATAATTTCGAAGTTATTATTTTTCATAAAAAATTGTTCAGAGACCGTACAATAAGACGAAATAGTGAACTTCAATATTGAAGTTCGCCTTCGTTAGTAAGATCTGCAGCCTATAGGCTCCATTCATTATGATGCATTTTTTTAAACCAATAATCCTCAAAAGTCAACCAAAACTTAAATTTTAAAATGAAATCGCAAATTACACATTTTTTAAACATAATTTAAATATTTTTGTATTTATTTTTTTTAACAAAAGTTTTTTGATTGTTTTATAAAATGATTTTAAAAATTTAAGAGAAAGAAATGTATTAAATAAATTAATTCATTTCTGAACTGTGAATTAAAGAAATAATTTTCTCAACCCATTTAAAAAAAGGTTGGTTGAAAATATAGAGAACTCCCAAGGCATTCTAGAATGCCTTGGAACTGCGGATACAGAAAAAAAATACAAAAAAACAAAATGAATTACTTTATTTATTATTACGCCGTGACTCATACTTCACAGATGCAGCAGTAGCAGCAACAGTTTTTTAATCTTATTTACAATACAAAAAAAATTTAACTTTATAATATAATTATTAAAAAAAAAACAATAAACAATAATGAGCAAAAGAATATATGAAAATTTATGCATGTCAGACGAGAAAAAAATCGTTATCCAACAAAAAAATGAACAGAAACAATTTTTATTTTTCCTTGTAACTTGAAACATATAATATAAATTCTATTTTATAGACAAATTTCTAAATATTGTTAATATTTTGTGTATGGTGGTGTGGTGAGTGAGTGAGTCACAAATCGTAACTAATAATTTGTTTTATTTAACCGACCGGAGATATTATTTTATATGGATAAAGAATTATGTTTTTTAAATGGTGGTTAACTATATTAGTAGCAGCACTCGCAGTGCCGTCATTATTTTTTGTTGATTTTTTGAGCCATGCGAGTCTTGACGCACATTTTGGCAAAATCTTTTCGAAGATTTTGACGCAATTCTTCGCGTAATTTCTTAATGTACTGTTCTCGGCACTTGAAATCGAGCACAACTTCGTCTGGAATAACATTGACACATTCACTTTCGTCCTCGGATGGTGAATCGTCCTAAAATCGAAAATAAGATGTTAGAAAATTGGTTTTGATCATATTGGGTATAAGAAAACTTACCAGCATCTGTTGCAGAGTTAGTTGTAACTCACCAACCGCCGAACCATTCTTGTGTCGTACCGCATATTCTTTTACTTTACTATGGTTATTATTTGACTGATCGTGATTACAACAAGTGTCTGAACATGCAACTTCTGATCCTTCTGGTGAACTGGCTAAGCTTGATGTTCTTGACGAATTATTGGTTGATGTTAGAACCGAAGAGCACGGACCCTCATGACTAACGGACGATGGTTCCGAAACGTAGCCACCATCAATTGATTTAGAACAGCCTTCTATGGTACCGCCACCGCTGCCAACACCAACGCCATCTGAACCACCATTACCAACACCACTGCCACCTTTTCCATCGCCACTCCCAACGCCGCCCCCATTTGATTCACACGAATGACACGAGAACAACGATACTTCATATTTAAATTTATTGGAAATTTTCTCAGAACTATTTGTCGAACAACATGAATCCGGTTTGGATGATTTTTCCATCATCGCCTCAGCGTCCGATGCGTTACAACATTTATTGCTCTCTAGCTCCTCTGTGTCATAGCCATATTCGTCATCAATTGCACAAGTACACGTTAACGTTGACGTTGTCGATGAACTTTCCTGATCACAACTCAAACATCTTGTCTCCAGAATTTTCTTATCGTTTTTCTTCTTCTTCTTCTTTTGTTTTTTCTGTTCTTTCCGCAATTCCTTAGCCTTCTCAGCCCGACTTATTTCTTTATACAATAATTCCAAGTTACTTATGCCACGCTTATTCTCAACAGCCATATCGAAACTGCGACACAATGCGTGCACAGCAACAGCCGCCAACACTTGACATGCATTCTCTTCCTCTTTCAACGACATGTGAACACGAAGAAGTCTTTCATAGATACAAATGCCAATACAAGTCAGCACCTCCTCTTGGGCAATCTCCAACGTTTTCGCATGCCTTTCTCGGTGCCGGGAATTGCTGCAAATAAAGTTTTTATCATTTAATTATATTAATTTAAATTGAATGATTTATCATTAAACATATTAGTACAGGGCGCTACCAGCGAGTAACGATCCCAATCTGGAAATTTTTTTGAACATTTTCGAAAGTCTTAAAAGTGTTTTCAAAATCTTGTGGAAGTATGGGAAGTCATCAGATTTTATGGACATTTTGAAAGTTTTAGTGTTTAAAGTTTTGGAAGTCTTGGAAGCCTTGGAATTATTACGGAAATCTTGGAAGATTTATGGAAATTCTGTCAGTTTTGTAAAATTTGGGAAGTTTTTGAAATCTTGGAAGTCTTATAGAAATTTTGGAAATCTTAGTTTTATGGAAATCTTGAAAGTTTTGGAAGTCTTGGAAGCCTTGGAATTATTATGGAAATCTTGGAAGATTTATGGAAATTCTGTAAGTTTTGTAAAATTTGGGAAGTTTTTGAAATCTTGGAAGTATTATAGAAATTTTCGAAGTCTTGCAAATCTTAGTTTTATGGATATCTTGAAAGTCTTGTGGATATTAAGTCTTGAAATTGAAACTGTTTGAAAGTCTATTGGCAGTCTCTTATAAGATTTATGGTAGTCTTTTGGAAATTTTGAAAGAAGTTTTGGAAGTCTTGAAGTCTTCAAAGACTTTTAGAAATCTTAGAAGTATTTAGGTTTTATAGAAATCTTGGAAATCTTTTGAAAGTCTTATTGTTTAGGAATTTTTAGATGTCTTGGAAGTTTTAAGATTTTATGAAAATCTTGGAATTATTTTGGAAGTATTTAGAAAGTCCTGAAAGTCTGCCCTTTTCATTGAAAACTTTGAAGCCTTATAGAGGTTTCAGAAGTCTTGGAAGTCTTAAGATTTTATGGAAATCTTGGAAGTTTTAGAAGTCTTGAAAGTTTTATGGAACTCTTTAAAGATATATGGAAATTTCGGAGCCTTTGGAAAATTTTGGAAGTTTAATAAAACTTCCATTATATAAGTTTTAGAAGGCTTAGAAGTCTTAAAGTTTTATGGAAATCTTTGAAGTTTTATAGTAGTTTTAGAAAAGTCTGGAAATCCTGGAAGGCTTATGAAAGTCTTATAGAATTCTTGAAAGTAAAGTCTTGCAGTCTTCGAGCTGTTGAAAGTTTTAAAGAAGTCTTAAAGCTTTATGGAATTCTTGGATGAATTATATAAGTTTATAAATCTTGGAAATCTTTTGAAAGTCTTAGAATCTTGGAAGTCTTATGGAAGTTTTAAGTCTATGGCAATCTTTGGGAAGTTTAAGAAGTCTTGGAAGTCTTATAAAAGCTTTAGAAGCTTGAAAGTCTAAAGTTTTATGGAATCTTAAAGAAGTTTGAGAAAAGTCGGAAATTCTTGGAAGGCCTATGAAAGTCTTTTGCAAATCTTGAAAGTCCTTTTGAAGTCTTGGAAATCTTTGAAGTTTAGAAAGTCTTAAGTTTTATGGAAATCTTATAGAATTTATAGAAGTCTTGAAAAGTTTGAAAGTTTTGCGAGTCTAATCGAAATATTGGAAGTCTTAATTTTATGGGAAGGCTTGAAAGTATATTGGAAGTTTGAAGAATTTCGGAAGTTATAGAAGTTTTTTGTAAATCTTAACAGTATCACTTGAAAGTTTTGAAAGTTTCATGGAAATCATGGACCTCAAAATATGTTACGTTTTAAAAGTCTTGGAAGTTTTTTAATTTTTTTTTAAATATGGAAGTATTTGTGATTTAAGTTAGTATGGTTAAACTTGTAATGATGAATATATGAATAGGCTGATTAAAAATGAGTCAACACAATATTTACCTTCCATTGAGTTCGGGTTCGGCTCGCTTCATCAAACTATCAATAAACTCAGCTTTCGTTTGTAAATGGATATGTTTGTCAGCAATACATTTCTTAATATTTGAATAGAGCGCCGCCACATAACCCTTCTCCTTTGACGGGTTGCTTTCGTTGACTAATAGCGTATAGGCCTTTTCAACCTGATAAAACAATAAATTGTTAAAAAAAATAGAACTTGGAATGAAAGTGTAAAACATTACCTTGGTACGACACTCTTGACAAAACTTATGCTTTTTCAAATAGCCATCCAATGTGCTGTGCAGTTCTTCGGCATCAATGTGCGCTATCTCGTCACGACACTTTTGTTTCATGCAACTCCATACGTCTCGCCACATATCAGAAAATGGTCTTGAACGGAATGAATCGCGAGAATGTAAAGTACAGCGAGAACTCTTTTTATTTCTCGGCTGATTATCTAATAGACTGTTCAACAGTATATTGTGTTTATGTAATAGAGTGCAAATAGCTTGTGGTGAACACATTTTCTCTTCTAACACAGTTAACACGCCCGTTTTCTTTATAACCACCGGATCTAATGTCGGATGTCCGGATTCCATTAATTGCAAAAATAACCGCTCTACGCTACGTCTACAGCCGACGCACGGAACACTTTGACTGAGAACGGACACAAAATCAACGTTGGACACTTCCAGTGATTTTTTCAATTCATCTTCCGTCAAAATATTATATTTTCGCGTAAATTCTTCTAATTCTTTTCCTTTAACCAATGGATGATCGAATACTAATCCTTTGGAATTAAGATCCATCAACATCTGTAAAGCACAAAATATAAATTATGGGATGGGAAATTATTGTTTTTTAAACTTTCTCGAATTTTCTAGAATTGATTTTTTATCTTGCAAAAAATATTTGTTTAACACTTCAGCAATTTCATCCACATCATGAACATTCTTCATCGAAAATTTCTTAACATTTTTCGATAAATTTGTATTTTGTTCCTGATTGTTCTCTATCAACGAAATAACAATTTTCAAACTGCCAATCTCTCGTAAAAAAACGTATACATAGTCATATACAGTTTTAACTCTGCCGAGCTGGGACCAAAAAGTGATTACCCTATACTGCCATCGAGCGCTATGTGATTTGAACATAATATAATATCGAGGCCCTGCGAGGTAAATGTAATTTCCGCAAGGGGAAACCACTCACGAAAATCATGGGCCAATTTTTTTTTCGAAAATCAGAAATAATGAGACAACACTTTTTTCTAGTAGTTTCCCCCTCAAATTTTGCCCGTATTTGTATTTAAAAAATTAAAGAGCTGCAATTTGTCATTAAAAAAATCTCATTGGGTAGTTTTGGGACAATTCTTTGGAAGTATATTGAGAATTAAGATTTTATTAATAGTATTATAAAAATCATATAGAAGACGGAAGTATTTTTTTTTAGAAGTCTTATCGTGAAAGTTTTTTTGGAAGTCTTATAGACCTATTTTGGAAATCTTAACGAAAATAGTATCGTATTTGGGACAACATTTTGTCACGTGGTTACGCCCTCGAAAATGGGGGAAGAAATTTGTTATAACAGTTTTCGATGAAATATTTTTGTATATTTTACAAAACTATTCTCGAGATTTTGCTAAATTGTAACTCATCAAGTAGAGTTAGACATTTTCTTCTGGAATAGACGATATTTTGTGATAAGGACTTCATAATATAAATTACCATTCATCTACCAGAAAAGGATCTTTCTTTAATCTTTATTTGTGAAATATAATAATAATAAATTTGCATAAACATTTAGTTATATTGGGCCACTGCCTTAATTTTTTTAAACATTTCAAAATATCTTTCCAACTAGAGAAATCATATTAATTATGTTGATCAAATAAAATAATGCGGAAATGTATGCGTTAAATCAACAAAATAGTACAAAAATATAAAAGATAAAATCACGACAAAAGGTAACACTGCAGCTGAGCAGGTAAATAATCTTAACTGTGTAAATCTAAAATGGTGATCAACTTTCTATTAATCGAAAAAAAATCAGTTCTCATGAAAATTCCCTAAGCTCAATGAAATGTTAAGAATATGAACCGCATCAGCAAGACGTTCTTAAATTTTAGTTCTAATCAGTTCAATTTATCAAATGATATTTTTATCGGAGGAAATAAATAGAAAATAAAAATACTGTGAAGTTGACCATCCTCAAAACGAGAGAGTGGCAAAGTACACATTTTCATCTGCAGAAAACAATCTTCTTCTGCTTATTTCTAGGCGATTCTTTTAGCCAATCGATAAGAAATTGCTGGATCATCAATGTCAATCAAGTTATTTACAATAAATTTGAACAATTTCTAGATTTCAACATAGATTTTATTTAATTAAAAGGGAAATTCATACCAATAAATTGTCGTCTCCCGATGCAGCTAAAGGTAGCTGTCGTTTTCCAAATTTAATACCGGACTCTTTTAATTCATCCTTGCGATAAACCGACGTTAATTTAGCCATTTCCAATGACCAATAGTGGATGCTTTAATAACAATCTTTTCTTTGGACAAACTATATTTGATTTATTAATTATACAATTGAAAATATTCTGCCTTTTAACTCGCGCAATCAAATTACACGTCGTTTTCTAAAAACGGTGGCCATTTGCATTCGACAATCGACATTCGGCCGAATTTCAATTTCGAAAAAAAAAATTGTGAACCGCATCTTTTGAACCGCTTCGTCTCGATATAATGAATAAATCCCTGCAAGATTTCTCGACTTTTCGATTTAAAATTACGCGCGAAATTTTAAACCTCTTTCCGGATATGAAAGTATTGTCTTCTCACTGTGCAAATCTGAAAACGTTGGAAGTAAGTACTAAACGTCTTTTTTTTTTGTTTAAATCCGCAACGATTTGCTTTTTAGTACGTAGTGCAAGCGTTTTCTTGTTTATTTTATGATGAATCAGAAAAAAACACAATAGGATTGTACAGAAAAAAAAAATCACTTTTTCCTATTTTATATTTTAGGAAACCCCAAAAGAAGTAAAGTCTTCAAGTATCACTTTTTATTTTAACGGTTAGAATTTTAAGAATTTAAAATTTTGATAATGTCCCGCGGATCCATTTGTATGCCTAGTGGGATCAATCTACATTTTAACATTGTGAACAACGTAAAAACTCAAAAACAATAATGTGTATGTAATTTTTTTTAATAAAATATATTCACAATAGAGTATAAATCCATATTGTTGTACATCACTCACACACCAAGAATATATATTTTTAAAAATTTTAAATTATTACCACAAAATCAGTTTTTAAAAGACAGCAGCCTAGATTCGGGAACAGTGTGGATTTTTTTACTAGAGGGATTTATAGTACATTATTAACATTATTTCTTGTACCTTCAAAAACAAAATCGCATATATTTTTTTGTTTTTGGTTTTTTACGTTGGTCAGTGGTCACTGTGATAATATATGTGGTGAAAATCAAAAAAAAAAGTTTAAATTGAAATAATTAAAATTCTGGCCATTAAAATAAAATATCATACATGAAGACTTAACTACTTTCTGAGTTTTCTAACATAAAAAATAGGAAATATTTAATTTTTTTTTCTGGACAATCCTAATTCAAGAATTCACCTCCTTGCTTCCTCCCCAAACTTTATAGGTGGGTCTCGCCTGAAGAGGGATATACGCATTTTTGTGTTTATAATATATAGTAAAAGCAAAAATGTTTATTGGGTCTCTGTTTAAAGAAAAAAATAACAACTTCCGTTTCCTTAGCAACAATTTATTTAACTTTGTGGCGAATATAGTTATGTCACACTATATTAAAAATTATTTATAATAAAACTAATATTATAATGCCAATTTATATCAAGAATTATAAATGGTCTCAGACTGCAGATTCGTTGACGATTAGAGTGCCCATTCGTAACATTAGTGCATCATCAACGGTTGACATTTTTACGTGCGAAAAGTACGTTAAAATCAATTTCCCACCATACATTTTTGAGGTAATTCTGCGGCATGCCATCGATGAATCCTCTAGTTTGTGTAAGATTTTGGAGAATGAAGCCAAATTTTACTTGAAAAAGAGGGACAGTATTATGTGGGATACACTGGAATCTGAGCCAATTTCAAAGGCAGATGAATTAAAGGTGAAAGAATCGCTTATTCGAGAATCGGCTGTTCTGGCTGAGGCGAAACGTAAGGAAAAAGAGGAACAAAAGGTTCAATTGAATCAATCGATTATACTTGAAGAAGTGAAAAGGGAGGGATCCATTAAAGATGAAATTAAACAAATCCACGAGCGAGAGTTTAAAAATAAAATTGCCAAATCTGTTGAGGAAAAAACAAAGCCGAATAATTGTGTACAATATGTTCCACCAACAAAAACTCAAAATATTGTACCTAAAGTGAGGGCGGCCGGCAATATTGTGGTAACGTTTAGTAATCGTCAATTTGCTACAGCCCAACGAGAGTCACAACACTTTGCCGAACAAGAATGGCTGTTAAAACAGCACGAAGCTATGAAAACTATTGGATTTATAGAGCAAGATCTAAGTGCAGACGAACGAAATCCTGTATGGCTTAAAGAGAAGGGCAATGATTTCTATAAAAAAGAGAATTATTTAGCCGCAATTTCGGCCTATTCAACTGGAATTAAAATTGCATCAAAGTATTACGAGTTGTATTTACGAAGGTCAGCCGCACACTTTGCACTTGGAAATTTCAAACGGTGTATTGAAGATTGTTCCATTGCTTATGACTTATTGACACCGCACACGCCATCCAATGCAGCTCATCGATATGAATGCTTAGCACGTAGAGGACGAGCTCTCGCTGAAGTAGGCCTCCTGGCACAAGGACACGATGAAATACAAACTGCTTTGAAATTAGATTCAAGCGACAGTATTTTACTTGCGGATCTAAATAGAATCAAGTTAAAATTACAAACAAAATCGGCTTCTTAAGATAACATATATAATAACTATAACATTGACTTTTATTAAATCAATAAAATCACAAGAACTAATTGTAATAATTTTTTTATGTCTAAAATTAAGCAAATTATTTTGTATCTTCGTTTATTTTTTTATTTAATCCAAGCGTCTTAAGTAATGCTTTCTCCGATGGATCTCTACCTCTAAATCGACGAAAAACTTCGGACGGATGACACGAGCCACCTAATGCTAAAAATGTTTCACGGAATCTCTTTCCCACCACCTCAACATCTTGCGAACTATTCTCGACTTCATGAAATGCACCGTAAACATCAGCCGCAATAACTCTAGACCAAAAATTACTAAAATAGGCTGCAGCCCAATCACCAGAAAATATTTCACTAAACGAACATGGATGTGAATCGGTTTTGTCTAATGGTAGCACAGAGAATTGTGGCCAAAGATTCTTAATAATGTCTAACCAAAAATCAGTTTTTGAGTGTAACGCAAGATCAAGTGAGGCAAGATATAATTCATTGCATAACAAATAGCCAGACATATGTTTTCGATGATCTTGAATAGCTAAGATTAAATTATCAGGAATTATCTCTTCACTGGTATAATGTGATGAAATCTGTTTTAACGTTCCCCCATTGTATAGGAAATTTGATATGACATGGCCACAAACATCTACTACATCCCATTCAACGTTCGAAAGTCCCGCCAACTCACTGGTATTAACTTGCGTTAATAAATGTTGCATCGATTGACCGAATTTGCTGAATAATGTTTGGACTTCGGTAAATGACAAGAGAGACGGTTTCCCGTACAAAGGCATTTGAAAATTAAAGATTAACGCAGCGTATGGCAAAGTATTTGAAACGCTACGATTTCGTATGCCAACCGTATAGCCGCTATTTCCATGAAAACGAAGTTTGTGATCTTCTCTTGAATAAAGATCCAAATAAAAACTGGCTATCGGGCTCTTCAGATCGCTAGCATCGAAAATATCGTATTGCTTAACGTCTTCGTGCCAAGTCTCGGCTAACGAATCGCGTTCCACAATTTTAATGTGCAGTAAACTTTCGCAAAGCCTAAATAGTCCCGATAAAACCTTGGGCACTGGGAAATATTCGCGTACAATGTCCTCGTCATAATTATGAATCGATTTGAAATGTTTTCGTTTCCAATAGGGAATGTCGTACACTTCCAATTTATGTTGAAATCCATTTTTAGCCGAATATTCGGCCAACGTATTTACTTCCGTTTCTTGAGCCGGCCGAGCAAACGCTAGTAAATTGTCCATCATCGCATTAACATTTTCCACACTACCGGCCATTTTCGTCTCCATCGACATATCCACAAAATTCTTATAGCCCAAAAATTTTGCTTGCATTTTCCGCAAGTTTCTTATCTCTTCAACGTGTACACTATTTGAAATAAGCTTCTCTCCATAGCCTGAACATTTGCGTATGTTGGCTTGCCACACATTCCATCGTACCGTTCGGTCGTGACAATTTTCCAAAAATTTGTGATACATGGTCGGTTGTAGGCTTACTTTCCACGGACCTTTGGAAGGATTTATTGGATCCGCTGCCATGGACTGTAGTAAGTCGGTGGGAAATTCCCGCACAAAATTGTAATCATTTATTGTATGATTAAATCTCTGTATGGCAACATCAAGTTTAGCTTTATAGGTAGCTCGTTCCTGACGTAACTTTTCCAATGTATCGTTGAGGATGGCTTTGTTTTTTTCATCCAGCAAAACACCGTTTAGTTTCCCTTCTAGAGCAAATTTTTCAAGTAATCGTTTTTCTGATTCTGATAAATTTTTATTGTCCTGAAGTTCCTTGCCAACTGCCTTCAATATTGGTAAACTGGTGAATATGGAGTGCCGAGCTCTTCGAGCCCTTTCGTTTATAACTAAATAACTTTTCGTGGGCATCATAGAACTGTTGCCCAAATACAAAGTTTTTGCGAGACCCCATGTTGTTTCCATCTGAGTGCTGATGTGTTCTATTGGAGTTAGGACATCTTTGAATACGTTCACCTCGGAGTCTGCAGTCGACAGAAATTCTTCAATTGTTTGAACATTTTTCTCTACATCGATTGCCTGTTTGCCGATAGTTGCAACACACTTTTCCACTGTTATACTATTAAATTCCGGTTGTCCATCATCTCGTAACAGCGGATTATGTTCCGGTAAATCCTCTCCGATTTCTGGAACTCTAAAAAAACTATTTTTAGTACAATGGACTGAATGGGTAAAAATCATGGTACTAAGACTGTAAATATAGTCAGTGTGTTCGTTACTATGAAGCCAGGATAGGGATCATTTTTTTCTATCTGATACCGTGGTTTTTATTGACGACTATATCAAAGGTGGAGTGTTGTCAGCAACTCGCACTGACCATATATTTTTTGGTGATCAGTTGGGCGGTTTAACAAATTATGAGGGACCCTATCTGGTCGCGGTATCACAGTCATAGTACAATGGGAAAAAATCTTTCAACTTACAAAACTATGTAACCATGACGTCTTTGATTAAATAAACTGGTCTTTCCGCAAACGAATCTCTTTGTACAATGTCTTATGGGCATTTTTGATGAAATATTCAATTATCGAAAATACAATTTAATTATATTTAACTTTCTTTTTTCCTTCTTTTCTCAGAATTATATTTTCTTTTTTCGGCACTATCGCGAGTTTTTGGGAAAAATTTATTATGAAAATTCTAACCTCAAATTTGTAATATGTCAATTTATCGATATGCGCGCGCGATGAACGTACTCCATCGAATAATAATAGGCGATGTCCCATAACGATATCTAGCAAAGATTAAAACCTTTTATAAATGTACACTGTGTGACTTGTTTCTTTTTCGCGCGGGATAGGATACAAATTTTCGCGGTTTTTTATTGGTTTTACTTTTACAATTTTCAATCAGATTTAAATAATAACCGTTTTTTACCAGATTATATATTTAAGGCTCTCTATCATAGACAGGTGGCGATTAACGGTGAGTAGCGGAACTACTAGTACAAATAATGTAAAAAAAGAATAAAAAACAATTTTTTTTCGTGTCGGGCTCATGGAAATATAACAATTATAAAATCAAATTTGAGAGAAAACTTTATTAGAGGATTTTTGTATGAACATTTTTTTAATAAATTAATAAAGAAAATTAAACTTTAATGAAAATATTTTACTGGAACATGTACAATAAAGTTCAAATTTTGTTTTTGTAATATTAAAAAAAAAACAGAATTCAAAAAAGCAGCCCTTTCAGCCTTTTGCTATTCGATTTATCAATGCTAATAAAAAAAAACTTAGAACACTTCATCAAAAGATAAGGGCTGAAACGTGTAATAAATTTTACCCTTATTTTACTGGTATAAAATAAAAGATACACATTTTATAAATTACGCATACTAATTATAGACATGCCATTATGACCCAAAAAATATTTTAATGTAATTTAAATGAAATATCGTTCCTGCGCGGATTTGTTAGGATTCAATTAAAAAATAGTTTTAAAATTTGAAAATCATATATATTGCCAGGGATCTAAAGGATTCGAATTGAACATTTGCTTTTTGTATGCTAGCTTTGAAAACATTTTACATTTTCATTATTAGTCTATATATACAAATAACCAATGCTTATATTATTTAATTTTAAATATTTACAGGGTAACACGAATTTAATTAATATACAATATACTTTAAATTATTATATTCTATATTAAAAGTATAATGTTCTATTTGCGTATTAGGGCTGATAGTAAGATTTGCTATGCATATAAAATACGCATAATTTCGATATTATATGCTATTACGTAACTATATAAAAAGCTCATAAAACGTGCGTTTTCTTTAAATTTAGGATTAAATAATTTCATATTCATAATTTATTTCCTGTCTTCTAAATAGTTTTATTATACAGCTCTATAATAAATCGGTTTCTTTGAAATATTTTTTATAAATTAAATATTATTATATACATATATAGGTATATATAACTATATTTTATTATACGAATAAAATTGCATACATTATATTATGATTTGAAATAGGTGTTAGAAGTCCGCATTGTTGAACAATAAATATATAAATTGTTTGAATATCCAATGTTATGCACAAAGCTATTGGACATACTTAACCGAAACTTATATACTATAAAATATTTTATAAATATAAAATTTTTTTATCAGATAAAAGAAAAATAGTTATATGCTTTGCCTTGATTAAAATTAAAGGACTTAATATATGTACCTAATACCACAGAGAACACTAACTAACTTGTTAGTTTTGGCTGTGCTAATACCTATACTTAGTTGGTTACAGTAACAAGTTTAGCAAAAAAAAAACAAAAACAAGCTAGACTTCAATTATCAGAAAAAACTACCTTAAACAAAAAAATTCTCGAATTATAAAATAAGGCAGATCAGTCTATTTCCTGAATACATTAGAATCCATAGAATTTGAATATATAAATCGTTAGAGAATGTGAAAACATTGCACTAGAAGACAATAAAAATTAGACTTCGCATCTCATATATGACGTATATGATTCATATATTATTTTAACTTTTATTTATATACGATTAGTAATTACTAATTAGTATATAGAATAAATAAGTCTTGTAATCGCGATAAAATTTTTAAAAAATAGAAAAAAATAAAAATACATTTTGTTTAATAAACCGAAAAAAAAGTAACAAAAAAATATAAAAAGTTCTAAATGAGATACGATTTTGATATTTTTTCGGGATGGTTTGTTGGTCTTTATATTCTTTGGTTTTGAATACAAAAAATTATGCTTATTTGCTGCCCATTATTTGGTATTAAATATAATATATAAATAAAGAATACATACAAATGGTAGATATGCTATACGATCTTGAAATTTGGGAGATAAATTTTGTTGGTTCTCTTTTTATTTTGAATAGAAGTCATTATAAATAAAAGTTTATTCCACATATCGTGTGATAATGGTAACAGTTTTTTTAGTATATATACACTAAAAAAACTGTTTATATATATAATTAATACAGAAAATATATTAAATTGAAATTACTCCATAATTTGCAAGCTCTAGACCAAATAGTCGAGAAAATCGAAAAAAATAATATACAATTTTTAAAAGAATGTTCTTTTTATAAACAATTTATACCTAACCATGTAATGATTGTAACTAAAAAATTAAACATATTACATAGGTATATGTCTTTTGTTATAAATTACAAAAAAAAAATAACAAGAAACATGAAAAACGGTCCAAAATATTTGCAGACATTATCATTTCTTGAAGCAGTAAAAATATAATAAAACAACCAAACAACAGTGTTTCCTATACCAATGTTGTTGTAAAAAGTCAAATCGAAAATTTCATCGATCGATTTAAAATTATAATGAGAAGAGCGAAGAGGCCAGATTGTTGTGGATGCATTGAAATGTGAAGCTGATGCTGTGGTACTTGATATAATGTAACGGTGTTTGTAACATTTTCACGGAATGTACTGCCTATATGTACGAGGAACTTTTTCAAAGTGTATGTAATTCATTCATGAGTATACGCTTTTATTTCAATTCAAGTTCTCTTCAGATTATTTTAAATGGAAATTCTAGTTTCGGTTTCAATATATATCGTCTGCGTGTGTTGCGAACTGTTGGCTGATGTTTTGGATATATTTTATATATATAGACATAAAATAAGCTGTATGGTATGGTATGATCTGTGCAAATGTATTTTGTATATTTTGTTCTCACCGAATTCTCATTCAACAATCCGAGACATTCCCAGTTGCTTCTTAACCTGCACCGAAAGTGGGTAGTTGTACGTCGCGTAACTAACTTTTTTTTTTAAAAAAGTGTATAAATACATTTTTATGTATAAATGGTAAAAGATGTGTTACGAAAACAAAACATTTATTTATTACTAGACTTTTGGTCGCCAAATTGACATAAATAATTTGATGTATGCATACATACATTTTATTACATATAATTAAACTGACTGCGTATGAATTTAGTGCAACGAGTAATAATACATTTGATTTATTGTGATGCCATTGTGCAAATATATCTGAAAATATAATGTAAAAAGTGCAGTGCCCTGGTGTTTAAAAAAACACACACAAAATGTCCTATAGAAGAATCATTATGAGATATCGCGTTTCATAAGATACATTATGCATAAACGTAAATAAATATAATTTATAACAAATTAATTGCATTAAACTTTTGGAATCATATAACGTCTTTATAATAATATGTTATATGTTACATTGCAAGTGTAATCGAGTTTATCGAAGAACTACATTATACGCGAATAAATAGTTTTACTTCCAATATAAATATGAATCTTCAAATTTTTATTTGGGCTTTGTATTCGGTTTATATGTGTCATGCTGGACCTGCACCGGCAGACTCATATTTGAACATGTATTCAGCCCAACCGCCGGCCGATCCATGTTACGATGAAGATCGACCCCGGCGATGCATTCCAGATTTTGTAAATGCAGCGTTTGGTGCACCGATCATGGCATCAAGTACATGTGGTCAAAATGGACCATCCAAATACTGTGAACTGAGTGATTCGACCAGTAATTTTGAGCCTATTTGTCATGAATGTGATGATAGCAATGTAAAGCAGAGATTTCCATCGAATGCTCTAACCGATTTAAATAATCCGAATAATGTTACTTGTTGGCGTTCGGAATCCATTCCATCGCCAACAACGCCAACCGCCCCACCAGACAATGTAACATTAACTCTAACTTTGGGCAAGAAATACGAGCTAACTTATGTAAGCTTGCAATTTTGTCCTCGCTCAATCAAACCGGATTCAATTGCCATTTATAAAAGTGCCGACTTTGGAAAGTCATGGCAACCCTTTCAGTATTATAGTTCACAATGTCGTAAGGTTTACGGTCGGCCCAATCGTGGAACTATAACGAAATCAAATGAACAAGAGGCACGTTGCTCTGATTCGCACCGACATTCAGGCGATACAACTAATCAAGGTGCAAGAATAGCATTCAGTACACTAGAGGGTCGTCCATCGGCTCAAGATTTTGATTCATCGCCTGTACTACAGGATTGGGTGACAGCAACCGATATAAAAGTAATTTTTCATCGGTTACAAATGCCACAAGAAAATGTCGAAGATTTCTTTATTGGACCACATTCTGAAGTCGAAGTAAATAGCAAATACACGGATGATTCAATTGGTGCAAATATAATTGAAACGATAACGCCAACTCCTAGCACTATAGCCACACATAATTATGCTGTGTCTGATTTTGCAGTAGGTGGACGTTGTAAATGTAACGGACATGCATCAAAATGCATAACGGATGATGCTGATGGACAATTAACATGTGATTGTAAACATAATACAGCTGGAAGGGATTGTGAACGATGCAAACCATTCCACTTTGACCGGCCATGGGGTAGAGCAACATATAGAGATGCAAATGAGTGTAAAGGTAAATATATATAGTATTATAACATTGTATACATGATGGCAATATATTATCATGACTACATATTTGTTTAAATGTGCACATTGAATAATATTTATTCAGTATTTGTAAACATATTGATGTTATCTTATCGGTAATTAAATTACAATACCCAGTATTGTATCTATTTAGCTCCAACAACATATTATAACATTATATAATATACCAGCATATATATATATATAGGTAAATGGTAACCTAATATTGTATACACATTTGGTATGTACACAATGCGTATATGATATGAAATCTAATATTTTGTTAACTGATTTATTAATATCTAATTGATTGGATTTATTTCAGATAAATATATACAATATTTATTTAAATATATACATTTATTTATATAATATATTAAATGTATTTTATTATTTATCATATATATATAATAATATAACTAACCTACCATATATACACATTACACATCATATAAATTATTTAAAAATATTGAATAGTTATTACAAATCTTTTTTTTGGGATTTTTTGAATTTGAAATAAAAAATATTATAGACTATACACCTATATATGTTCCTATAGTATCTATATATATATATATATATATAGCTCGGTTAATTTTTGTTGGTTGGTTACAGCATCATTTCCGCAAAAAAATAGCTGCTAGACCTAAATTGCTAAAAAACTTTGCCTTTTTGAAAGCACAAGAACCTTATTAGTTTAATACGGAATTTTTGTCGTTAGCTTAATCATATCAAGATAGTCTACAAAGCATAACAAGGCCAGCAAGGTTGTATCACTAATCGGAATACTAACGTTATTAACAAATAAATTTAGAATACATGAAATGCGCACTGCGGTATAGTATATTTATGAACACAAAGCTTACTGAAGAAAATATAATTTATTGTGATGTTGATGGATTAATTTGAATCTGTTTGCTAATAGTCCAGTTTCATATAGTTTTGTATATATAAAATTTATTTATTTATTTATTTATTTATATATGTCACTTAAAGCCGTCGATTTGCCTATATGATACCAACAGATATATAGGGTTCCTCATATATTGTCAAACCCACCCCATTGATCACCAAAAATATGGCTAGCGCGAGTTACTGAAAACACTCCACCATTGATATCAATGAAAACCATGGTATCAGATAAAAAAGAATGAAATTGGTCCCTATATGCTCCCTTACTTTGGAGTAAAGGAAACGACGATGATATATCAGATAAAATCTAAAGTTGAACATACGTCAGCAAATGTGTGATATTTGCAAAAACGAAGAATCAGGAAGATCATTGATAAACAACAAAACTAATAAATGTCCTAGAACTGTGCCTTGTGGTACACCTGATAAAGTTCACATAAATAACTGCAAACCAATGATATATATATATATATATATATATAGATTCTGATGAAATATTAAATGATTTGGATACAGTTTGTGCCAAAGCAAATATTGATTCACGCTATCTAAAGCTTTTAAAAATTCAAAAAATTGTATAAGACTGTGGCAATGAGGTATATTTTTTATTCAATGACTGTGACACGTTTAATATCAAAATCTTTTAAAATTTCTTTAGTCATATAAGCTGACGTCCTGCTAACTTAGAATTTTTTTCTTATATAAATTGATCACATTTCAAAATAAATTACTTAATTACAATTATTCTAAATTCGTATGCAAAAATGTTTCAATTTTTTTATTAGTTCTTGTTAGAAATATACAACATTTCTATATCAACAATTTTTTCGTTCAACAGAAATATGAAAATCTCTGTAAGTATAAATTTCTTCTAAAAATCAATAACATTTTTGAATAATTAATATAATTCTTCATAAACTCATCAGTATTACTGTTATAATTTAAAGAAAAGAAATTTAATTTTTTATTCTAAAACTCGACAGAAATTGCGAGAATAATTACCCGAAGTCTTCTGGTAATTTTTCTGAGTTTTCAAAATTTTTAAGGGACATTTAAATTATTTCGCAATTATTTCCAAATTCATATATATGTACAATGTACATAGATTAGATTATTATTATTTCTAAACTAAACTATAATTAAAAAAATACTTAATTTGCACAATATATGTAAATATATGATCATCCAATATATTAAAACGTTCTGGCTGGCATATGATATATCTAATGTTCGACACAATAAAATATCCTCCACGCAACAATCATATAAAATACTAAGCAATTCTCCAAACGATTTAAGAGGGCCCGCTACCAAGGTAAAGGTACGGGGGAACTCAAATAACTTCTAAACTAATAGACTTTTCTTCTAGC
>JANSTW010067551.1:0-10623 GCA_027564275.1 Diadocidia ferruginosa | reverse complement strand
TTTTATCTAGGTGCTCAGAGCACTATATGGCTGCTGCGCGTATATACAAAATACAATTTCCCCTAGATAAAAAGTTATGTTTATTGGGTTTTTTTCCAATTATTTCTTAGGAACTGAAAATTTTTGAAAACAGGTAATTTTTCATTTTAATAACGGTAATTAGTTACAAATGTTTTTTTTGAAAATAACTTTATTATTAAATTAGTTATGGACAAAAACATGGCATTTTTGGTGGTGTTTTGCATAGCAATTTTATTTTTTCACCGCACGTCTATGGTTGACAAGTTATGTCGCCGCGCGCTAATGTCGCGGCGCGCTTGTGTCGCGGTGCGATATTAAAGATATAGTATTTATAAACAAATACTTTGTTTTTCTTGTCATACCAACACTTATGATTATTATATACAACATATGGGTTCCTCAATTATTGTAAAAAAACAACTCACTGATCACAAACGAATTGACCAGTGTGAATTATTTCACTCCACGTTCGATATGATCGTCAATGAAAATCATCGGTCCGAGAGCCCCCAGTATAACTGAGATGCTGCTTTAAATATATTTTAACATTTGAAAACCGAAACAAAGCATCATTTTCTCTATTAGTTCACATTTTAGAACAAAAAATTAAAACTATATTTACAACAACAAATAATAAGATGAGGAGGATGCTTTAAACTAGAAACCCTAAAAACAATCCCAGTATCAATGACTAATAAAAAGTTACTTTTTCTAAAATTTGTCGAAATCCGTCTATTGGTAAAAAAAACTTTCTATATATGCTCATATTTTTCCGCAAATTTTTAGAGAGAGAAAATCGTATGGGAACCCGCATTAACATTTGACCTAGAGACTCCAAATTCTATTTCAGAGTATCGGACCACTAAAAACTTACCCTCACCAAAATTTGACCAAATCCATTTACTGGTTAAAAACTTTCTCTATATGCTCATATTTTTTGGCCATTTTGACCAAAAACATCATACGGGAGCCCCCTTTCCCTTTCATCTAGAGACTCCAAATGCAATCCCAGTACTACAAATCCCTTAAAACTCCCCCACACCCCACTCCTCACAAAGTTTGGTTACAATCCGTCTACTGGTGTATAACTTTCTCTTGTATGTCATAGTTTGCTAACAGACAGACGGACACACAGACAGACAGACAGACAGACAGACGGGCGGACGGACACTTTTTATTGTCTAGTTTTTCTGAATCAGGGCATCATAAAACGAGAAAAAACATGGTTTCGGCAATTTGACCAAAGCAAAAATGGCTAAAATGGTCCCATACTCTTTTTCTTTGATTTTTTTCGATTTTACCAACGATGGTTCTCTATATATATAAATATATAAATATTCTCATTGATAAAATACTGTTATAAGTGAAATATAAATATTAATTTTTTTTTTGTTATTACACACATATCTACTAAATATTTGTCAAAATGAAAGTGTTCTTGACACCTCAGTGTAATACAAAACTGCGATGTGAATTTACATTCGTAACGTAACCTATATAAATATATATGTCTGAAGTCAGACGACTGAGTCTGAGACATATTGTACACAAATGCGCTATATAATATATTGGCCCCTACTCAATGAATAAAATTATATTTGTTAATTATATTTATTTGGCATAATTATGCTAAAAACAAATAATATAAGAGCAATTTTATTTAAAAAAAATATATGTTCAGTTTGATTTTTGCTATATACATAGATAAGGATCATTCCAGCATTACGCACGGCGGCGCACACGTATTAGTTTCATTGTATAGGTATAGTAAGTTTAATGCCATGCAAAACTTGGAACTCCGAGGTTCCAAAATAACTATCCCAAAGACTTACAAAGTGATAATCTATACTTTCTGTTTATTAGCACATAATAACAAATTGTCTATGTTTATTGTTTGACCTATCGAGCCTTTATGTTAGTGTTAGTTTTGTTCCATTGCGAGCGGCCAACTAAAATTTACAACAATTTGTATATTTAATGTTCCCAGCAACAACAACCAAATTGAATTTTTATATTGATTGGTATCAACCAATCAAAAACATCGACACTGTTGGCCATTCGCAATTGAACAAACCATCACTACCATAAAGGTTTGCTAGTTTGACCTAATTCAGATTTAGAATTAAAAAACGAAGTAAATTATTTAAAAAAAATGCAGATTGAATAGATTTACTTTATTCCATATAATTATTATGATGGAAGACTAAAAAGATATTTAACTATATATTTAAGATTGGGCTAAATAACTCCAGGACAAGGTTTCCGAGTAAAACTGTTTAGAAGTTTTTTGTTTGAACTTAGATAACGTAAAATTATGTATAGGCGGCAGCTCAAACAAACTGTTTCAATAAGACAATAAATCATTTTAGTATGATGTTAATCACGATAAGAAATGTCATTTGTTTTCGGCGGTATTTTCAAAATATTTATTTGAAATGAATAAACGGCCACATTCACATTTTTTATTAGTTTTTATTATTTTATTTGAATATATTTTACTTTAGAAATACATAAATGTATAATAATATGCTTAATTTAATTTATTTTACCACAAAAAAAATTATATAACACAAAATTATATTTTGTTTATCACATTCGACGTACAAAAAAACGTTCAGTTCAAAATATTGTTTGTAAACAAAACCAGATGTGATCCATTTTTGACGATCAAAACCAGCTGTGATCCATTTTTGACGATCAAACTCATCGCCTAAAATAATTTATAGGAAAACAACGATTTAAATTTTAAATCGTTGACGGTATGTATAAAAAACGACCATCGGTGTTAATTTTTTTCAAACAGGTTGCACTATAGTTTAATTATTATGTATAGTTCACTCTTAAGTCGTGAGTCTTGCTTAATACACATTTCCCAAATCCGACCACTGGTACAAAAAAATTGCTGTATATTATTCAGATTTTTCGGTAATTTTTAGAAAGAAAAAACCGCCTGCGAGCCCCCCTTTATCTTTAACCTAGAGCCTCTAAATACAATCCCAGAGTATGGGAGTACTAAAAAGTACCTCCCACCAAAATTTGGCCAAATCCGCCCACTGGTAAAAAACTTTCTCTATGTGCTCATATTTTTCGGGCATTTACAAAAAATCGTATAGGAGCCCCCCTCATCTTTGGCCTAGAGACTCCAAATGCAATCTCAATACTACAAATCTTAAAACTCACCCCTACCAAAATTTGGCGAAATCCGCTGTGGTAAAAACTGCGTTCTCTATATGTTCATATTTTTCGGCAATTTTTAGGAAAAAAATCGTATAGGGGTCCCATATTTGGCCTAGAGACTCAAAATGCAATTTCTAAACTACAAATCAGTAATCACTTAAAAATCAGCCCTACCAAAATTTGGCCAAATCCGCCCACAGGTAAAAAAAAACTCTTTAAATGTTCATATTCTTCGGTCATTTTTAGAAAAAAAAATCGTATGGGGCCCCCTTCATAGTTGACCTATAGAGACTCCAACTGCAATCCCAGACTATGGAACCACTCATAAAACACCCTCATTAAAAATTGGCGAAATCTATCGGCTGGTGTAAAACTTTCTTGTGTCTGATATTTTGCTGACGGACGGACATTTTTTATTTTCTAGTTTTTCTGAATCAGGGCTTTATGACGGTTAAAATGGGTCCCGGCAATTTGAAAATTTTGACCTAAATTAAGGCTTGTACTATTTTCATATTCATATTTTCATTTCCTTGCAAGAATGCCATATTTTGATATTTTGATATTATTTATAGAAATGATAAAGGAGGTCCTCAGCAAAATTTATTCTATACAAAGTCATTGCAAATCGCAAAATGTATTGCCAAATTGTCGGCCATCTTCTCAGACAGAATTTTGCCTCTACAATGAAATCAAGGTCATTCAAATTAGGAAAACAAAATCGTATTTCAAATTTTCAAAAGCTACTACTGTTATTATTATGCTGTGGTCCTCAGAAAGAAATTGTGTGTTGAACTTAGGTGAGGAAGCTCCCTAATTCTATGTTTCTAATATATGTCATTCATGTAGTTTCCCATACAAACTTTGAATCCTGCCCCACTTAAGGGGATTTTTGCAACCTTAACTCTATAACAAACATGTTTGTCAGGGACCGTCTTAACACTTCCCTATTTAGATGGTGCATATAAAATTTCAACTATTATTGCTTTTATTTTTTATTTTAAATTGTCTACATTTCATTACAATTTCTAGATCTTATTAATATTTATTTTATCAAATATTATGTTGACTCATTAAATAAAAAAAAGTTAATTTAAAATTGGTTTTTAACTGATTATTAATTCTCAATATTTGCATTAAAAAAAAACAATTTTTTAATGAACGAAAAACCCAATAAAATATGTTTGTGTATTTTATTAAAAGCTTATTATATTTTGAAAATACATAAAAATTATACTCCTCTCCGGTTTTGGCGACTTATTGCTGAAAACAGAAGAAACAATTAATTAAAAAAATTAAAACATATTAAAATGAAAATGTACTTGGTCATATCTACTCTTCATCATTCGTTTTATGTACGATTTGTAATCATCGCCGGGCGCAAAGTTAGTAGATTTCGTTCCTAAGCCAGCTGCCGGTGCTCTACTTTCAGCCTAAGAAAACAAAAATTATAAGAACCTGATTGTGAATGTTATTCACAAATTATATTTACTTCGATAATTTCTGTACGACCCTGATTTTTACGACCCAATCCTTGACCTTCTGACCAACCCATTTTTTGCAACAATCGATTGCCGACATTATTTTCTCCGATCGGTACTGAGGCCAAATTACTATTCGATTGCACTTGAATGGCAGCAGAGTGCTTTTCGATTTCCTTTTCAAAACGTTCTCTACTTCTATTTACCGGAGGCGGGTCACATTCTCCGTATTTTTGCCTTCTTTCTTTGGCCCGATCACGATACGACAGATTGGACGTATTTGATGCAATATCATCTGCTTGACCTCGATTTAAATTATATTTCTTTAAATTCTCTTTATGCAAATTAGACATTTTTAAATGTTTATTTAGTATTTCTAACGATTGGAATGCACGTTTACACAAAAGGCAAGTTAATTTGGCAAAATCAACATAATCTTTTTCACTGGTTAGACTTTGTTGTATTGCTGTGGTTTCAGCATGGTCATTTTGATCATTATCTGAATCCGATCCATATGTTGAAATTAATTTATTAATTTGTGCTGGCATTGAACTATTTTGTAAGTCTATAGACATTTTTGTGCGTTCTTTGTTTTCCAATATTGAGAATCCAACATCCGCATATCCACCACGTGATATTTTCATTGGTTCTTCTTCTCTTTTTGGTGCTGGTACCTGACACATATCCATGTCTTTCTTTTGATTTAATTGTTTTGCCCATTTTTCCATGTCTTTAACGATTTTTTTGGCCACCTTAACACGATCATGTTTAGGTTCTTTCTTATTTGACTCCTTCTTTTCCTCGCTAGCATTGTTTGTATCCTCATCATAAGCCGAGGAAGAAGTAACTGCAGTGGTGGCATTACCTGCTGATTCGTCTTTATATGATTGGGTATCTTTAGCAGTTACATAATCTGCATCGCTAAATGTTTGTTTATCGCTCGTTGGAGCTATTGTATAGGTGGATTTTTCTTTGTTCCAATACAAGTAGGCACCAGTCTCATTATTGTAGTAATATTGTGAATGAGCATCGTAATATAATCCCGTTGAAGCATCATAATAATAACTGGAAGTCGTATCATATTGATACTGTGATTGGTCTGGTGTTGCTAGAAAGTAAATACAAACAATTTGTTAATGTAATGTGATTAGAAGTTTCAGACCACAGAGAACAGAATCTACCAGAGGTTTCACGCCATATATACAAATAATCTTTTTTTAATCGGGTGGACCTACAAATTTGAGGCTTTATAATATAATGAAATAATAATATTTTTTTTCCTAAAATGTTTGCTGAAATTTTAAATAAAAATAAAAAATTTAAATTAAAAAAATGTATATGTGTAAGTATAACAGTTAGGATAATATATTAGTATAATCACTCTAATGTTCGCCGTAGGTACACAGGTAAAATGGATTATTTTTATATATGGCGTGAAACCTCCGGTAGATTTGGTTCTCTATGAGTCTACTTCTATAAAACGATACATATTTTTTTTAATTTTAAATTGTTTTATAAGAACCTATAAATTGTAGCCATGCAATAAAAATTACAAAATACAAAACAAGATAAAGGACTTATAAAAATGTATGACAGTTCTGGCTCGTCTCGGACTTGTTCGATTTTAAAAATAATCTTAGGGAAACCCCTAGCTGGTCAGGAATCAAAATATTATTTAGTAAAATTCCCCCGATCATAAATACAAAAAAAAAAATTGCTGTGCGTTTCGGCTTTTGTATTTAACTTTTATAAATATAATAATTTTATACATACTCCTCACTCGCTCCCTTACAAATAATGATATATAGAAACACATTTTTTACTACTTTGATTTTTAGTATGTGATTAAAATGCATATTATCTTGTAGGTATTTCAAGTACCTTCCATATACCAAACCCCCATCCTCTTTCCTTTTCAATAAACGGTTTTTGTAATAAATTTGTATATATTTTTTTTGCTTCAATTTTAGATTTTGATAAATTTCAAATTACTTACGATATTTTTTATTATCTAGACCAGTGGGAATTTGAACGGAAGCCACAGCAGCAGACCCGGCGGACTTTTGTTTTTGCTTTCGTTCGATTGCCGAAAAAGCGACAGCCGCTCCTGAATTCGCCGTTTCGCCAATTTGACTCATCGTTGGCAAGTTAGAATACTGACCCTTTGTAATTTGTTGAACATAAAAATCTGTATAATATTTAAAGTAGTGGTCATGCTCGGCTGGTGTTGATGCATACATGGTAGCACTATATTCCGCCAATCTGGGAACGTCGGCCAGTGAATATTGGTGGGTATTATTTGCTGAATAATTAGATGAACTTGCTGAACTAGTATTTTCTGAATGAAGGGATTTAGTCGTTGATTTGGATATTTGTCTATTTTCTGAATCAACACAATACGAAACAAGAACTGTAAATTTACAGAAAACTTAGTTAATACATTTTAAATTATATGTTTTTAAAACTTACCTTCACGATTATCGAATTGCAGTGGTGGTTCAATAGCTTTAAGTGCATTGTGTGTGTTCATTGAATCAACTAAATTATCAAATGATAAATAACATATGCCGCGTGAGGTCGACGTTAATGGATCACGACAAATTAAAATTTTCGATATTTTCGTTACCAAAGTTGGAACGACTTCTTGCATCACAGTTAAAACACCTTCTTCATTTGTCAAAGCATCTAAATTACGCAGCATAATTTCTAAAATTACAAAATATTTTTGAATTAGATTTTTTTTTTAATTTGTCTAGTTTTCTATATTATATAGAACTTACTTTTTGTTAAAATATTACTAACTTCATCGCTTCCTTCTCCTCCAATTTCACTTTCTTTACGTGATGCATAACATTTAAAACAATTTTCTCTGCGTTTAAAATTGAAAACACCACACTAAAAATAATAAAAATAATATACAATGATGAATTAATTAAAAATAATATGTATGTTATTTTGCATATTTAAATAATTAAACCGCTAGTCGTCTTTAATTAAAATTCTTATATATTTCTTGCTATTCTATATCTTTTGTAAATATAAATCACAATTCACAGGTTTTCCTGACCCTACGACAAGAGATAGTTCTGTTCCATCTCAAGTCAGCTAAATTCAAGAAATCCACTTTTAAGCATCCCTTTACTGAGTTCATGGAAGGAAGAACTTCCCAAGCAAGATTGGAATATATTAAATTTTTTCATATACAAATTTAAGGATGAACTGCAGTGAACTATAATGAATTGCTTTGGTCTACCTATGATTACTTTTAGAAATAATGCGATTTCGAAAGGGGAGAGGGTGTGGTTCAAAAGACCAAAGAATATGAAAGAATATAAAATTAGTTGTTGTGTTTTTCTAGTTGGATTACATAAGAAAAAAGCCTGTTACCATTATTACACAGAATTGTGGAAAAAAACTTTTATTTATATTGCCTTCTATAAAAAATAAAAATACCGCAAAAAAAAATATCCTTTCCAAATGTCTATATTTTGGCATATCTACAATTTGTTTGTGTAATATATTTTCTCCACTTTTTTTTGTATGGAAGCTACTCCTTTCTAAAGAGCAAAATTCTTCATATTCTATATCAAACAATATGAAGACCAAAAAACCATCCCTAGAAAATTTCAAGATCGTATCTTATCTAAAACTTTGAATATCTTTGTGTACTGTTTTTTCTTCCCATTTATCCCGTTTTTTTGTACTGGACTACCCATTCCTCTAAATTAAATTCTTGATTTTCAATAGCAGACAATGGGAACACCAAAAAACCATCCCAACAAAATTTCAAGATCGTATCTCATCTAGAACTTTCTATTTATGTGGTGACTTTATAGTGCGGACGGACGGACGTACAAATTTTATTTTTTCAGTTTTGAATTTAAAGAACCGTAAAAAAGAATAACTATTTTTATTTTTTTTTCTATTTTTCAAAATTTTTATACTAACCGTATAAATAAAAATTGGATCATAAAATAAAAGTTGAAATTTGTGTAGTAAGTAGTGTATTTAAAAATAATTAACATTTTATTAAAGTTTAAATTATCTTAAACATTTAATCATATCCTTGCTTTTAAATAAAAGACCGCTGGTTTAATATTTGAAAATTTCATTCAATTTGAAATAGTTCAATTGTGCATTGCGATAATATGAATATTTACAAATTGGTAGAGTCAAAAATAATATATTAACTAACTTGTGTTTCAAATAAAAAAAGACTGAATTACCTTTGCACAATACCAATCAGTTGGTGGTTCCTTTCCAACACTATATTGCATAATAGCTCGACATTGATCTTGCAACACTAGTATTCCCTAAAATGGAGAAAAGAAACAAAACATTTTCCATTAGAAATAGGTTCTCGTTAAATGTCCTTTTATCTCTCGCCAAGAGGCAAATTTTCATTAATTATCCTTCAACTCCTCGGGGAGTCTGTAGGAATTGATTGAATTTTATTGATTTCTTTAAGTTGTAATAATAATTGTCATATTGTTAAAATATTATCATAATTCGATAAGCAGAATAAGTAGTTTGAAAATAAAAATGCAAAAATTACCGTACTAATTAAATAAAAAGAAAGTCTATAAGTCATAGGAAAAAAATAATCTACAGTTTTTAAACAATACAAAAAAAAATATTTAGATCAATTAAAAAAAAAACAATTAAAAAAATTAAAAAACGATAATTTGTTTATTTTTTGTTTACTTAATGTTAAAGATGACTGTTGCAGAGATTCACTTTGTAATAAGTACTTTTTTACAAGTTTTGATTTTTGTAATTTCACATACCACATTTTAAAACTGATAAATGTTAGTTCTTTTTTACTGTAAGTTATTTATAAAAATAGCCGATACAGTTTTTACCAGCTGAATGTGATATTCGGTAATAGTTAAATTTGCTTTTTTCAACGGCGCAAATATTTTCGTGTTGATCGTTGTAACAAGTTTAATTCGTACAACTACCATGTCTTTAATTTAAGTTTTAGTTTTATTGTTTTGTCGTAATAATTATTATATATAATATTATTTCAAAAGCCAAGTATTAGACTTATTTGGTCTTATGATGTCATAATTATTACAACCAAAAAGTAACTAGAATTTATTGTCTTATTTGTAATTAACTGATTTCTCTTTTATTTTTTAGTTTTAATAGAAAAATAAAATAATAATATTGTTTTTACTGCGCCGGATACAATGATACCTGCTTGTATGCCATCCAGCGAGTTGCTTCCTCTTCTGAACGAAACTCAACAAAAGCAAAACCTCGTGATGGACCTAGATATTAGAAGAGAGCAAACACAAAATACGATATCAATTTTTCAAAAATGTATGTTTTTATAGTTTTTTGAACATTATGATGGTTTATTTTCCAAGTATAATAATTTTACCATATCTCTTTAAAGATATATTTTTCTAACAAAAAGATCTTACTTTAGCATTTGTTGGTATAATATAAAAAATATACATTATTTATCAACAACAAAAATTAAAAACAAATGCCAAAAAATGATCTCGAGACACTTACCCCAAACACAACAAAATAATTTTATTATAAAACACTCTATATTTAAAAATGTTTGTTAACTATTTACCTGTTTTTCTTTTTCTTATTAAACTTATTGAAAGTGCGCGCAGTCCATAATGTATTAAATCATTTCTTATCTAAAATTAAAAAAAAAATTGTTTTAAATAAAATTTAAAAAAAAATGATTTACAATTTAAACTTAAGAAAATAGAAAGAAACATAATAAATTTTTAATTCAATCAACTTTAAATTTTTGAGATTATAACTATTGAAAACTTATCGATTGATTACACTACGCAACAAAATCCAACTTTTTCTCTGTGATCCATATGCCACTATTTTTTTAAATATAAATATTGATCCTTTAAAAATGAAAATCGATAAAAAAAAATTTTCTATGGATAGAATTTCGAGATATGATTTT
>JANSTW010067540.1:0-10627 GCA_027564275.1 Diadocidia ferruginosa | reverse complement strand
GGGAAAAGTGTGTTGATGTGGTGGATAAATTCATATACCTAGGATCATTGGTCAATACCACGAATAACGTATCAGAGAGATTTTTTAATAGTATCAGAGGAAGTTAGACGAAGAATAACAACGGAAAATCGATGCCTCTTTAGTCTACAGAAAATTCTAAGATCGAAAACGTTGTTCCGAAGTCTAAAGTGTTAGATTTATCGATCGCTGATTAGACCCGTAGTGACATATGGATCGGAAGCGTGGTGCATGTCCCATTCTGCAGAATGATATGATGAGTTTACGGGTGTTCGAACGAAAAGTTACGCTACGTACTATTATCGGGCCTGTAAACGAAAACGGGTTGTGGCGTAGAAGATTCAATCATAAACTTTAAGCTCTATATGGTTAACAAGATATAGTGCATTTAATTAAAACCAATAGACTACGTTGAATGGGACATGTGCTACGTGCTAGAAAGTCACAGGATATCTGCCAAGCTATTTAATTTTAACCCAGAGCCAGACGGGAGGCGAAGTAGAGAGCGACCGCGGGCTAGATGCAAAGATGCACAGACAGCTGATTTAAGAACTCTTGGAGTAGTTAATTGGAGAGCGTTGGTGGTGAATAGGTCCACCTGGCGGCAGATGTTAAACGAGGGTCAGACTAACACTCAGTTGTAGGCCAGTTTAAGTAAGTAAGTAACCTTATCATAGGTGGGATAATGTTTCTCTATCTCAATATTTATAGATGAGTATCTCCAGATGGCGGAATGCAAAATTAAATTGCCTATACATCACTATAAGCTGAAGGTTGAGTACTTCACTATACTCGACGACCGATGTCGCATAGGGTCGCGAAACTTAAAGATGCCTCAGTTATGCAAAACTTTAAAGAAACTCTTAACGATTTGTTGACTATAAGTTTTAACTCGTCAAATTGGAGCAACAGTCTAAGGAAGGTATAGCGAAGTCGCTGAATCATTGAAAAAAACTTGTAAAGATGTGTTCTAGGTTTGATAAATTATAAAAGGAGGAATGCATTTTGGACGACACATGGCAATTAATAACGGATTAAACTACAGGAAGAACAAATAAAATTAAGGAAATCATATACACCCAGTTAATGAAAAAAAAATTTAAATACACGAGAAAGGATAAAAGAACGGTATTTTGAATTTTAAAATTTAATCATGAGATTCGTTTGATCTAAATTGCAAAATTTTTGATTTTGATCCACCATTTTTATTCTTAAAGATATAATAAATGAACGTACAGATAGATTTACAGTCACAACAACCATTTTTGTTGTATGTGTAAGTTTTTAGCTTTTTTTCATATTGTGTCTGCCATACTGAGTATGACATCCAACTCTCTCTACGGGATCAGGGAGTTTGAAGATTCTACATTTTCGTCCTTAGCGATAACCTTTGTACTATACGCGGGTTAAAATTCTGCGCGTATATTTCAATATTAGTTTTTGTATAATAAATTGAAATATAGATGACTCTTTAGCACTATTTTGCTAAAATTAACATAAACACTTACGATTCGCTTGTGAAGCTTTGGCAAATACTCTGAACATATAGAGAAGAATCGAAAATCTTAGAAGTGTGGTGTTGTACAGAGTTGCTATACAGAGTTAGTCCGATCGCTGATGAAGTTAATAGATAACAGAAACTACCTTGAACATCGCTGTTTAACCCATATTTTTGAGATAAGATTCACAATATATAAAGTTTATAATAAATGATATGAATTAAAATCCAATAATTATTACCAGCCGGCAGCCAGTTAGGAAATTAACATGTATAAATACAATATGCATCATTTTAATCACATACAAAAAATCCAAGTATTATAGTTTTTTTATTTGCATTTAATTTCAATTTTATATATAAAGAAAGAGGAAATAACCTTTAAACTTAGTTTAAGTTAACCAAAAAAAAAGATTTGTAAAAATATTCAAATTTTTTTCATCTCAAAACGAAATAATAATAATAATATTTACAAAACAAACATCATGGTATATATATAGTTACAGGAGAAAAAAGTATTTTCAACAACCATAAACCATTGACATTACCGATAAACTTAATATAAACATTTTTAAAAAGACATTTTTCTGGAGCACAATTTATAATAAATCTTTTGCTATAGCATCCATATAGATCTTCAGCTGTATACGTCATACAATGAACTATTTCTATATAGTTCGTATATATAATATCCTAAATCTATATAGACACAATATGGTAAAGGATATAGCAAAGTCGAGTATAAGTTTTCTATAATAAAATATTTATTTTTGTAAAAATATAAAAAAAAAAAGAAATTTTGTTGAGGAACATATCGCAACTTATAACTCGCTTTCCATATAGAACAACAAATAAAAGCACTAAATCATCATTTGATAACTTCATATAAAGTCAAGCAGCCATATTATATAGCTGATGTATGGAATATATTGGAAATGTAAACAAGGGGGACGCGTCTGTACATATTATATAGAAGAAAAAAGTGGAAAACGACGAAAACTACCCAGGAAAATTTATTTCTCTTCAAACATAACACAGAGTTTTTTTTCGTTTGTACCATTCATATCTGGTACACAATATAAAACTGCAAAGTTATTATACTTTGATATTATTATTATTTTTATTGTAAACTGGATGGGAGTGGTATATGGTAAGGATTTTCACATTATATTGCTTTGACATTACGATTATTACGATTTTTATGTAAATATATAAATATGTATATTTACATATATAAATATGTATATTTTTATTCAAAATTTGATATTTATTCTTTATTTACGGAATATAAATACATGGAAATTGGCATTAAATTGCCGAAAATGCATGCTATTAAAATGCTTGAGCGTTAAAGTATTATAACATTATAACATTTGAAAACTCTAAATGCTCATATTTTTTGGTAATTTTTAGAAAAAAATCTTATCTATAAAATCCATCTTTGAGTTAGAGACTCCAAATGCAATTCTAAAACTACAAATCTCTTAAAACTTACCCCCATCAAAATTTGGCGTAATCCGCCCACTATTAAAATCTTTCTCTATATATGCATCATATATTTTTCTGACATTTTTACCAAAACAAATCGTATGGGAGCCTCCTCCCCTTTGACCTATAGTTTCCAAATGCAATCCTCACCAAATTTTGGCTTAATACGGCCACTGATGCGTAAAACTTTCTTATGTCTGATAATTTGCGAACAGACAGACAAACAGACGGACGGACAGACACTTTTTATTAGTTTTTCTGATTCAGGGCATCATAAAACGAGAAAAAAAACATAGACGTCCCGGCAATTTGACTATTTTGACCTAAATTAAAGCTTGTACTATTACGGATTTTTTGTATGTTTAGTAGAAGCAAAAATTGGTCCGAGAGCCCCCAGTATAACTGTTTTTACTATATTTTAACATTTGAAAACTGACACAAACCAAAATATTTTCTATAAGTTCACATTTTTGAACAAAAAATATGAATTATTAGACATTTATAACTAAATAAAATAAGTCTTTAACCTAGAAACCCAAGGTGGAATCACAGGGTATATAAGCCGTGACGTCAGAATAGAGCCAGTATGTCCATAGTTCCACTACTTATATGTTCATATATTTTGGGCTAAATCCGTTTACCAGAAAAAAAAACTGTATCTCTATGCTCATATTTAAAAGCCATTTTTAGCAAAAAAAAATTCGTATAACAGCCTCCCTTCCCCTTTGACCTATAGACCCCAAATGCAATCTCAGAGTATGGAACCATTAATAACTCTTCTTTACGAAAAATTTACCAAATCCGACCACTGGTAAGAATTTTTCTGTATATTATTCATATTTTTCGGTAATTTAAAAAAAAAATATCGTATGGGAGCCCCCCTTCATCTTTGACCTAGAGACTTCAAATACAATCCCAGAGTATAAACTTACTAAAAACTCATCCATACCAAAATTTGTTCAAATCCATTTACTGGTAAAAAACTTTCTCTATATCCTCATATTTTTCGGGCATTTTTAGAAAAAAATCTTTGACCTAGAGACTCCAACTGCAAACCCAGAGTATGGGACCACTAATAACTCAACCTCACCAAAAGTTTGCCAAATCCCTCGACTGGTGTAAAATTTTCTTGTGCCTGATATTTTGCTGACGGACGAACGGACGGACGGACACTTTTTATTTTTACGTTTTTCTGAATCAGGGCATCATAAAACAAGAAAAAAACATGGTCCTGTCAATTTGACCATTTTGACCTAAATTAAAGCTTGTACTATTTACATACATTATCCATATATAATATGGATTTATTGTATATGTATAGTAAAAGCAAAAACATCATATTTTTTGAAGACTCTAGCGTAATCTAGAGCCACAGGCTCTGGCGAATAGCCGGATCCACATAATATTGCAAAAATATTTACTTTTCGTTGATCGATTAGATTTTGTGGAAGTACAATTTTGTAAAAATCGATCGAATTTAGCGCTGTGTATTAGCGTAAAGACCTAAAACTAAAAATTTGAGGATACATACAAGTAAATAATAAACTTAATTTCAATTTTTTCTTCATGGACCAAGCTATGAAGGTAAAAGTAAAAAAGTTGCACAACAAGTTGCTTTAGTGTAGTTCCCAGGTAAAATATAAATTAATTAATGGGGTTTTAAATTAAACGTTTTGTCAGCTGGTATTTTGGATGTTATGTCGTTGGGCTTGGGCATTATGTCCGATTACACCAATTATATAAATTTCTGATATAAAATATATTTTAATTCATATAGAAAATATTTTTACAAAATATTCTTAATTTCCAGTAGACAATCTAATTTAACATTTTTTAAATTATATACATAATAGCCGTAAAGAATAAACTAATTAATTTACTAAATCATTTGCAGACTTTTCGTGGAAAATTAAATGTTTAAAATGTTCGACAATTTATAAAAATATCTTGTCATAAGAATATTCTATATATACGCACTCATAATATGTCATTTTTCTCTACTCCTCCTTAACAATAAATTAACAATGTATTCTATATACTACTATATATTATACAATTTTGTTTGTAAACAACAATTTACCAGAAAAATAGATCCCCCATTAAATGAAAAATTAGAAAATTTATTTTACATTCGAATATATATTAAATGTATAACGCATGTAGAGAAAATCATTTAAATTACTATTTTCATGTTGTGCTAGATTCAAAAATTTTCTTCTATACTACTTTTTCTGATGTATTTTCTCCAAAATAACATAAATTATTCTATAGAGGTGGGATAAATATCCGTTTATCATCATCATCATAGCATTTATGTGACACAAGAATTTTATTGTAACTCCAATGCGAAGGAGAAAAGAAAATAAAGAAAAGCTAAATTTATTATTAATGAAGAATTTAACTCTTTTCTTTATTATAATTATTGTTGTTACAATTTTAAATTGTTTCAGTGGTTTATACACAAAAAAAAACTTAAATTGGATAATATTTAGGATTTATGATCATTCTATAGTTTTTTTTCATCGCATATTAAATTTACAAAAATAGTATATTAAATAATGGTATAAATTATATAGAAAATGCTCTGTTAGTTTGTTTTAAAAAAAAATATAGTTCACTGGCAATTGGCATCGAGAAAAAAATCCGAACATTGGGTTTTTTGAAAAATCGTTTTGATATTTACATGCAATTTTGTATACACATAGAATTTCATTGGGATAAGATGTACTTGATTACTTAAGCTGGCCTACAGCAGGGTGTTAGTCTGAGCCTCGTGTAACATTTGTTGCCATATAAACCTGTTCACCCCCAACGCTCTCCAATTAAATACTCCAAGAGTTCTCTCATCCCCTCTGATTAAAATTAAATAGCTTGCCAGATGTCCTGTGACTTTCTATATTCGTAGAACATGTCTCATCCAACGTAGTCTATCTGATATTAATGAAATGTACTATATCTTAATGATTGTATCTTCTACTCTACAATCCATTTTCGTTTACAAGCCCGAAAAAGTGCGTAGAACTTTTCGTTCGAACATCCGTAAATTTATCATATAATTATGGGACATGTACCACGCTTCCAAATACACTTTAGACTTCAGCAGTACCAATAACAAGCGCTGATTGGTTGGTACCTAAAATATCGACACAGTTGTCTCATCCTTATAGCAATTCTTCACTTATCCATATAAGTTGAGTGAGCTCATGCAAATTCGTCCACAAAGCTTCGCCACCAAATTTCAGTAACTCCGCCGGGCTGGTTGTCAATGCCAACTTGCTGTTCTTGAGCCCTTGAATAACATTTGTTACCTCTTCTAATGTCAACTCTTCGATTTGTGGTTGTGCACTGCGTAGAGACATAGAGTCCTTTCGTGTAATTTATACTATTTAATCTTTCTAATTTTTGGTTCGATTCATTTACTTTTATTGGCCAGATTTTGAGCCAGTTTTTTTATTTGGTAAGATCAAACTGAATCCTCTGTGATGCGAAAAGGGGATCTACGTAGGAAGCCATTATCGCCCTATCGTCTGCGAATGTATAGCTATTGTTGTGTTATTAATTATTATACATACTGGTAAGTTCGATGTTAACATGTAAATAATAGATCTTATGACACTACCTTGGGGTAATCCATATTGTATTGACTGAATAGCGGATATTGCTCCATGTTGTTTTACTGTAAACTGTCGTTTTTCTAGATATGATTTAAGAACTTTAAGTGCTGCGAAATTAATTTTCTTATTTTATATACTAAGCCTGGATGCCAAATTTTGTCAAATTCTTGCGTTATGTCTAAAAATGCAAGAATATTTGTTTGCATCTAGATCGCTTTTTATTCGATTGCACTTGTTCTATTGTAGAATGTTGCTGACGAAACCCAAACTGATGGGTAGGAATTGGTTGGTTTTCTTCCAAATTTTTTTTTAACTAATACTGGTCAATATCTTTTTATACAATTTTGATGTTATTTTCGGAATTGATCTGTATGAAGCGACTTCCGTTTCCAGTTTTTTAATTTTCGTATGAGAATTACTTCGGCTTTTTTCCATTGTGCCCAATTCCTAATATTGCGTTAAAAATCATATAGTCAGAAAAAGAAATCCAACTTCTGGCAATTCTTGTAAGATCGTAGCCTGGAGCTTTTTTACATTTATTTCAGTTAATATTGTTTTCTTGACTTCTTTTTTCTTGATTCTTGTCGAGAATTGTTCTTCCTCAACGTGGTTATCAATATATTAATGTATTTCTTCTTCAATTTCTATCGGTATCATTCGATCAAAGATGGGATGCAAATACTTCGGACTGTTCTTGATAACTTCTAGACCATGTACCATCGGATTGCTAAATAGATGGAATTCTATCTTGTGGTTTATTAAGTTTTTTAGTAGCTTTCCAAAGAGAATAATATGATGCTTGAGATGGAGACACGATTTTTTTTAAGGATTGTTGAATTGCTTCATTCCTTTCTTCATGAAGTACCGCTTTTAGCTTTTTAGTTATTTTATTGAGATTTGCTTTGTCACTTGGAAAGCGGGATGATTACCATTTTTTTTACATTTTATTTTTTCCTTTATTAGATCAATTATGACGTTTGAAGATCGAATATATTTTTCTCGGTTTCGGGCCATATGAGTGGAGTATTTAGATGATTTAGTGATTTGATTATTGAGCATTTCCACTGCATTTTCAATATCTTCTTTGTTTTTTAATGGCACATTTATATTAATGGAAACTGCAAATTTTTCTCTGAATAATTCCCAGTTAGTGCTTTTGTTGTGCAGTTTCACAGGAAGTTTTCATTTATATTTTCACAGGAAGTTTTCATTTAAAATGATTAAGGTTTATTATAGAATGATATATGATTACAATTTTAAAATTTTCTAATTTTTAGTAAAGCTTTCGTTATAAAACATCAATTTGAAAACTTTTTTATTTCGCGGCGTTCGAGGTAACATTATGGTCTTACATTTTAGCGAAAAATGTATCATTTTATATATTTTCCTCTTTGTACATTAGTTTCGTTTTTTTTTATAATATTATAAAATATATTGTGAATTTAACAAAGTTTACGCCATTTATTTGCTACCGAAATCTGTTGTGTAGCGCGATAAGATCGTTTTTGAAACTTTGTTTTATATATTCAATATTCTTATACCTTAACAGCTCAGCCTCTGAACAATATATTAAAGGTATTTATATACAATAATTGTTACATTTATATATAAGATAAAATAATATTTATATATATATAAAATAATATATAAACGCCGTCAATATGTCTATCCTGTATAATGGATTTTCTATTATATATATAATATATATATACAATATCGAGCAAATAAAAGCTTGGTGTATATATATAATTGTGCAAAATAAATATAAATTTATATATAAAGATAAAATTGAATTATTTGTCTGGTGTGGTATTGGACAAATTTGAGATAAAATATTTTATATTTTTATATATAATATAATCAAAATTTCCAAAGTAAAATATCCAATCAAAAATATGAAGACATAATGTAAGCACCTACCTATATACAACATACTAATTAATAACAAATTCTCAAATAATTAATAACCGATTTTTTTGATGACTTACGTTTATACATAAACAAAACCAATGATCAATATCTTGACATATCAACTAAATCACAGCTTGTTAAACAAAACGAAATACAGTAGAAAGATATTATATTTAAAATAACCAAAATAAATTGAAAAATTCTCATAAAAAAACTAAAACAACGATCATATCTTGAAATAAACATGTCCAAACGTTTTGAATAATATTATTAAATATTTTTTAATTTTTTTTTTCATTAAAAAAAACAACGAAAACTATTTCGAATTCTTCCTATTAACATATTTGTGAGATGTTTAAATATTTTTGAGACAGTAATATTAACAACCAAGAAAACAAGTGGGAATATGTTGGTTTTTTTGGGTTTTGGGTTTTTATATTATATATAGCCAGGTATATATGTAACAAGACCACCGTTGATTATATACATGTATACATATATATATTCGAATAGTAGTTTTTTTTTGTGTGTGACAAAATCATTAATTAAAATTAAATTGCTTATATAATTAATTATCAATAAATTACATTTTATGGAATTAATTAATTCAAGTAGTAGTTAACTATTTAATTTTTAGTTATTTTTTGTGGTTGTATTTTTTTTTGTGTAATATTCACCATCGACTTTAAAAATGTAAGTTGTGTAGTTTTTGTATAATATAGTTAATATGTGTGCTGGCAATATAATTAATTATATATAATATGCATATAGAGCCGGTTTCAGATGTTTATTTATACATAGGAGCATTGGTATATAATTTAATGAGAATTAATTAATTTTATTTTGGGGTTTTATCACACTGAACAAATATAAGGTCTATATATTGATGAACTAACCGCAGAGGAAAAAACGGTATATAAAACATTTATATGACGTGTTAATGACAGTTGTTTAAATTAAATAATTTTCTATAGGAGAATTTTTTAACGATCTTTATGTAAAAAAATGTTTAATATATATGTTTTTATCATGCAATCAATTAAAAAAAAACAATCTTAGATGCTACTGTATAATATGTAAATTTAAATTAAATTGATTTATTACTGCAGTGGTATAATTCTATTCGTTTGTATTATAATTAAATTGTTCTCATTTATAGTTATTTTTTTATATTTTCAATAAAGTTCGTCGAATAAACAAACTAATCGATTGAACTTATAAGTATATATTGTATGATCTTCCTATATATTTACCATATAGACGTTTCTCTATTCTTATCTTAAATTTATAAAATATTGTCTATTTTCTAAATGATTTTCTCGATTTTCTATATTTATGAATTAAATATTATATTCAACTTCAAAATATCCATTATCCATATACATGTTGTTTTATTATATATTATTAATTTATGAACATGAAAATCGCATATTATTACATAATATTATTAAACATTTAACAATAAAATAAATGATAATAATAATGTGAAAGCAATGTTGTTATACGGTGACAGTTTAAAATTATATGTTTATATACAATATATGTATATACATATAATATAAACAAAAGTATTTATGCTTTATAAATAAATTTTATGTTAATATGATTATAAAATGAGCAACTCAACTTCCATTTATATAAACAGAAATATATGAGACATTATAATAAAGTTTTAGTAATTGTTAAAGTTAAATTGTTTTATGCGAAACATATAACATCATATTATTATTATATGGAAAACAGTGTTAGAATTTGGAACATCACAAGTCAAAATGTGAATAATATTTATGTATAGTATAAGTATATACTATATATAGTATATACCTTTATACCAATATTATATCTAAACATTTATTTTAACAATAAATAATGTTGTTCACCGAGTATTTGTACTATAACAAGTATATCATAAAACATTTTATTAAATATAACGCTAATATAAATTGAAAATCGTATACATACGTAGGCTGCTACTTATATTTCTGGCCTAGGGCACAAATGAATGTTTTAGACGCCATCTAAAGTTTTCATTAGAAAGTTTGACTTGTTTTAACATAACTTTCAGAACAACATTATTTTATTTGAACGCGATTTGTGT
>JANSTW010067529.1:0-10628 GCA_027564275.1 Diadocidia ferruginosa | reverse complement strand
CCTGTCGAGTCTCGAACCCGGAACCTCTTGGACACAAAGCCGTGACGCTACTCACTACTCTATGCTGACTACCCAAAATGATATTACTACATAAATATAAATATCAATGGATTCATCTTTTGTAAAAAGCCCATACCATTTTGAAAGTGTACGCGCACATCAAAGCACAAAAAGCTCAACAACAAAAACAACAACAACAACCGAATACCAAATTTGCATATTATTATTATTCAGATATTATTACTAATAAAATTAATATAAAACTAAATAAAACTATGTATATTATTAATTTATAGAAAAAAACCAAATACACGCCGAGATTGAAAAGAAAGGAATAGAAAAAAATATATTTTTGTATTGAAAAAACCTAATTAATAAAATTTAAAAAGAAAAACTTAATATCTTTATAAAAAAAAAATACTCTTATATATGGATATAGAAAAAAACACTTAAGAAAATGTCCAATTTGTGATAAAAACATATTAAGCAGCTCGTTAAATGTCATATATGTATATGAATAATATGTGTGCAACATACTAACATCAAGTTGTTAATTATAAAAAGGTTAAAATATATGTGTTTTAGCAAAACAAAAAAAAAACAATAAAATTTTATTTAAACTTTAAAAATTAAAAAAAAAAGTTTAAATTAAAACAAAGCATTTATTAAAAATTAAATCGATATAAACAAAATTTAAATATATCGAAATTTGTACCTAAACAACAACTTTTTTACGATACATTTCCTATAAATGAAGAAAAACTTGTGTGTAAAATATTTTACTCAGAAAAATTTAACAATTTTATAATTTATTAAATTAACATATACTCCTATACAAAATTGCGAGATAAAAGCAAACAAAATATTAAGTATAAACTCAACCCTAAAACCAAAATCATTTTTAAACTGCCATTAAATTTAAATTAAAAAAGAAAATTAACGTAAACATTTTGTGTTAGGACTTTTAATTGTAATTATATCCAATAATATTAATAATAATAATCATTATAATGAAAAAAGAGCTTCAACCAAATAATCATGGTAAAGTTTTTTTTTTTATTAATATTTATACGTACAAGAATTTTTTAATTATATTTATTGGTGAGTTAATATAACTACTTTTTAAATGTATCACAGGTATATAAAATGAAGCTTTTTTGGTGCAACTTTAACATAAACTGTTTAAAAAAAAAATCGGCTTGCTGAATTCGAAAATGGCAAGAATTTATTTCAGGCAGCTCAAATTTTCGAGAATTGATCAATCTATATCATTTTTAAAACATGAAAAATTGTCCATGTCTCGAAAACAAGAGCTACCCGGAAAACATGATTATCATTTTCGTATTCAGCAACAAAAATGAAAAAGTATGAGTTAACCTTGCACACAATTGCCGTTTACCTGTGATATTTTTAAAAAGTTGATATTATTTCAATTATAGAAATGGTTGTCATAATTTGTACCATAAATATTATCAAATACAAAATTACTCGATGAATTGATCCTCAATAATAGTTTCTATATAAACTAAGCACAACACTCAAAATTCATATTTTAATCCTCAGAAAAAATGTATTCGCAATTATTATTAATTTTCCGCATCGCATCCATGTGAAAATTATTGTGAAACAAAAATGCATAATCATTTTGACAAATTTTTCTCTTTACAACGATTATATACAATTTAATATTCCTATATAAAAAAATAATTCGAACCTATATACAAAATTCATATATACAGTAAAATTTGAACAAAACTCATATTATACCAATGGGGAAAAAAATCAGTCCCCTTCAATAATAATAAACATTGGCCATCATTTATTAGAAATTTGAAATATATTTTCCAAATCTTTCAAATAAAAAATTAAATTACATATAATAAGAATCAAAATTTATTCCACCTATACATTTTATACATAATTATAAAAAAAAAAAAAAACCAGAAACAACAACAATTTATCAACCCTTACCAATAATTTAAAAATTGAGAAAACAAATAAAATTAATAAAACATAAAATAGATGTACAAAACTAACTATATATTTATATAAAAAAAGAAAATTAAATTAATACAAAGAAAAACCATATTTTTACATAAACTTGCATGCAAAATTAAAATAATATAATTATAAAGAAAATTATTTAATTGTAAATTATTATATGTATAAATATAATGATTACGAAACAACAACAAAATGTATATATAGGGTGATTCATGGATGAACGCAAAAACTATTAAGTAATATTTCAGATTTTCAAATAAAGAAAAATTGTCGAATTAGTTGAACCGCCTTTATGAAACATTGTTTACACTAAAATATCAAGTAAAGACTTTTTGTAAAAACAGAAATTAAGACACAAAAAAAGTTGTAGTGTAAACTCAAGGCAAGGGGCTTGCATGCCTTTTTGTAGCCCCGAACCAGTTCTTGGAGTGTCTAACACGACGCTAAAAATAATGGTGCAATCTGCCAGTCGAAAAAACATCAAGCGCGATGGAATGGCCTAACAGGCTGTCGCCAAACAAAGATTTTCCTCAGTACGATATCGGAAAAAACAACCAAATCCATCCTTATATTATCTCGCAAGAAATGTCAGGATGTGGTTAGCATCATCACCGGTCATAACGCTCTAAATGCGCATATGCACAAAATGGGATTGACCGATGTGGATGTTTGTAGATTCTGACAGAAACGACAGACGATAGTTTAACATATGTAACTAATAAAATATGAATAAAATATGTATTTCCCGAAAATAATTGCGCGTTATAACGTCAATAAAGAAAAAAAACATTTGTAACGAATACTGCAAATTTGCTCTTACGACTTTATCCTTGCAGCTATTCTAGGATGAATAACATTTTCTAAATAATAATTTTTTCAACATGATACTTAATTGGTCATTGCGACTTCCTAATTAAATTAATTAACTTAATAATTTGGAAAGAAAAAAATGTAACAAATGAAAATGAAATTTTCTATTATTATGTCAATATTCGGAGAACTTGGCAACATTTACGAAATATGCTATATTCGCATATATATAGAGCAATGCTTTTCCAAATATTAAATGTACGAAAATTTCCCATTATATTTTGTTTCCCCAACTACGATCTTTCATGGCTTCTCATTTCATTTTATTAAAATGAAACATAAAGCCTATAATATTTTTGTACATCCCATTCCGTATATATAGCAATAATAACAATAATAATATCCATTAACAGAATGGCAAAATTGTATTTTTTTAAGGAAGAGAAAAATTTTAGTTTTTACAAGCGGAAAATGTGTATGCGCCTATGTGCCTAAGCGATAATGAGTTTTTATTTTTTCGCCTGAATTGTCGCGAGTCTACAGTAATTATTGACAATAAAATTATTTTAATATTTATTTATTATCAAAGCTATTAAATTTGTTAGACAATTTCTTTAATATTTTATTGCAATAATTACATTATATTGTAGAAATGTCTTTATTGTTTTCAATTAAATGTCATGACATATAAAAATTACCAACACTTAAAATTTAAAATTTAGGAAACATTTTGAAAAAAATCCAGTAAGTTAACCAACAACAATAACTTAGATAAAAATTTCAGTTGACATTTCCAGTACACTTTAGCTCTTTTGAGTTCAGATACCTCACGATACCCAAACGCACTATAACAGTTGGCGCTCATGTCCTTTTTGTAGAAAGTTTAAAGGTTTCGAAAAAATTACCGATGTAAATTAAAATAATTTAATAATAAATAATTTATCAGCCTCTTCTGGCTGCGCTGATATACTAGACCACGCACAGAAATTAACGTCAATACAATAATATTTTCTTTTAGCTATAAAAGGAGGAAACCCTTTTCAAAAAATGAGGTAAAATTCTTTAAAAAATAAATGGAATAAAAGTTTGTATGAGAAAATGACAGCAGTAATTAATAATAATAATTTTGCCATATACAACCTTTCAAAATCTCCTAAATATTTTTCCTAAATCTATTATTTTCGAGGAGGAAATCACTAGAAAAAATGTTGTTCTATGAAATCTGCTTTCTTAGATGATTTCCGGGATTTCCGAAATGTCTTTCGTCATTTCCGAAATGTCTTTCGTCATTTCCAAAATAATTTGTCCCATGATTTCCCCTTCGAATTTTTTTTTAATTTTCCATACACAATTTAATTCTCTCATCCTTTTGCAGTGGCCCTTTTCTGCTCCTTTTTCGTTTAAAACAAAATATTTGAATTGACCAGTTCTACCTCCTCTTGCTCTTAGGAGTGGAGGTTTTAAATATACATTTTAAATATTTTTTTATCAACATTGTAAGCCTCTCTCTCTAGAACAAAAATGTTTGTTTTGACTTCCCCACCGGCGCGACGTTCAGACGCCGAATTTCCATACAACAGCGTCTGAAACAGCGTCTGTTCTTATACTGTTTTAATAGGACGCACAGTTGTTTTTGCAATGCGAATCATCGTGTGTAGAAACACAACACAGCAACAACCATTTCAATGTAAAATTGTGAAGATGTGTAACTGTTATGGCTGAAGTGTAGAATTTTTCACATCTTGGATCTTCCCCAAACTAGGAAGGTAGTGAAGTCTCCCCTGAACAACGTTTGTTCTTGGAGTTTGCGGTGCAGTGCGCAAAACCCTTTCAGAGGTGGAGGCGGAGGGGTTTAAAGTTTGTATGCAAAAGTTTAAAAATGCAATATTTCAATGCCACATATATACAGAATGAAAAGATGGCTAAATTAAAAAAATTTTGTACTGTAAACATAAAGGGTTTTTCAAAATGGAAGAGATTTGCCGTTGGAAAGGTCTATACAATTCTTCTGTACCGGTAAACTAGATTTTATCTCTTTTTCAATACATTTTTTTTTTCTTATTAAATTTCTTTCCGAAAAATGTTCAAATAACTAATATGTGGAAAAATTTGTATAACGAAATTTTAGTAACATGACATAACACCCAAAGACATATAACACCCAAGAGCTTAGACAAGTTTTTTCTCATTTCTTTTAATTCTTAAACCCGTTTTAGCAGCCAATTTATAAACTTATCGCCTGTTTTATAATTTTAAGAAGAGAAATTTAATCGTTCTTAGCAGTTTTTAGTGAGACACAAATAATAAATAATAAGTTTTCATGTGATTTAAGCTTGTTTCAGCACATTGGGTGGTATGTCTTTGTATAATATGTCAGGTTACCAAAATTGTATGCATAAATGAAATTTCATTTTGGTTTTTATATAAAAAAAATCTATTTGAATTGTGCCGAATTTCGTTTTCATGCTAATAAAAAAACTCTCGATAACTTAGATAAAATTCGTTAAAATTTAAGATTTCATGTTTGTATAGAAATTCGTTCAAATTTTTATAGTTCAATTTTCGAAAAAAATAAATTATCGCACATGAGCGTAAAAAATTTAAAATAATATTATAACCAGTTGAGCATTAAAAAGCTTGTAGTAATGCACTTTGTATGAAATATATTTTCGTAAAAAAACGCAATTTCATATGCAACTATATTAGAATTGGTTTTAAATTAACTGTGTGAGAATTGGCTAGGCCTTGTCTCTTATATTATAAATTTAATATTATTACCTGTATATATAGATACTAAACACTTATAATATATAATGTGCCAACAAAGTCATTATTGCTCAAAGCTTTTATATTTTTAAAATTATATATAAAACAAACAACAAGCTCAGCTCCACGTTGTACAGCTAGTATAGATAAACATTTTTTTTTTATGTAAAAAATGATTTTTTTACACTAAATTAAAATTCCATCATAATATGATTTTCATTTTTTTTTATGGAAAAACAAAAGGGACTTTATGGGACTATACATATAACATATTTAAGCCTATAGGTATATGCGCGCATTAAGTTGACGGATAAACCCGCAGTTCTTTTTTTGCGTTTTGTAAGTCTGTGGCACGTTACAATAATATTGTTTTGCTATTTTCTGTTTAGTATACACAATAAAAATGATTTAAAAATTTTAAAATAAACATTTTGATGGTCTACTCGTATATTTTGTGAAATGACTCAACAATACAGTGCAAATAATTTTTACCAAAAAAATATGAAAAAGAACAAAATGAAAATTGTACAATTTTTCCTCTATATAGACTAACTACTAACCGTATACAATTGTTGTGTTATAATTTTTGTCCAAAATTCAAAAGACTGTAAAATGGAAAAAAATCTAAAAAACTATTCAAGCGTTAAGTATAAAGTCCGCTTTTAAATAATAATAATAAAAAAAAAACTCTGCGGAAAAACCTTTGTCGTTTATCAATAAATTTTTCCATTTAAATGAATTTTATTTTGAATTTTCCTTTTGTACGCATCACATAATGTTTTATTATTTTTTTTATATTGTTGTTGTTGTTTTTTAAATATAAAAAATCCATAATTATTGTTAGAAATATTTTTTTTAAACATTATAAAACAGTTAAGTGATGTTTTTGAAATTTTAGTATATATTGATGAAATTAAATTGCAGAACAGAAAAATCAATAATTTATTTATAAAAAATAAAATAAATCAGGATATTATAGGCATGGTGGTACATTGGATAATATAAATTAATTATTATATGCAGGTAACTAGGTATACAATTCTCTATAAAATTATTATAAATAATACAATTTTAGAAATAATTAAAATATTATATAATAAATGTACGGGTACACCATATAATTTTAGGTTAAACTTGTTTAATAATATACTTAATTGTCATTAATTATTAAAAATAAATATTTATTTTTTTTAATCCTTTGCAGAAGTATTTAATCAATTAAAAAAATCTGTCATAATCTGATATAATATAAAAATTATCTATTATGTTTTATTAATTAAAATCGTTTCATTTTTATTGTCAAAGCATAACTTTTTGTTTATAGTTCAGTAATTATCTGCATTGTCGTACGAGGACATTTTTAATGGTATTTTTTTAATATATTTTTATGCCATAATAAGGCATCATAATGAGATTTAATTTTTTTAAGTAGTAAAGGTAATATTATAATATTCACTTTCTCATACTATTCTATCACTAAATTATATTCGGTATTTTGCTCCAAAAAACCTGAATATTACCTAGCTGTATAAATTCACAAAGTTCGATACGCATAAAACGCATGTAAACGGGACATGACATAACACCCAAGGAATTAACGCCCACATTTGTTGTCATCAGAAATAACACCCGACGAATTAACGCCCAAAACTGTTTTTTTATATTCAAAAACAAAATAACCCCTTAATGAATTAACCTCCGAATAAAAAAACACCCAAAATAATTTTTAACTAATAATAAAATGAAAATAATACTCGACGAAATAACCCCCAAAAGAAATAACACCGGACGAATTACCCCCAAAAGAAATAACACTCAAATAAATGTTTTATATTCAAAAACGAAATAACTTCCGAATGAAATAATCATCGAAAGAAATAACACTTAAAATAATTAATTTTTAACTATTAATAAATGAAAATAACACTCGACGAATTAACATCCAAAAGAAATAACACTCAAATAAATGTTTTATATTCAAAAACGAAATAACCTCCAAATGAAATAATCCCCAAAAAAATAACTATACAATTTTTAACTAATAATAAAGTGAAAATAACCGAAGAATTAACCCCCAAAAGAAATAACACACAAGTAATTTTTTTTATATTCCCAAATGAAGTAATCACGAAGAAAAATAATTTTTAACCAATAATAAAATGAAAATAACACCCGACGAATTACCTTCTAAAAGAAATAATACTCAAATAAATTTTTTATCTTCAAAAACAAAATAACCCCCAAATTAAATAATCCCCGAAAGAAATAACTCTTAAAATAATTAATTTTTAACTAATAATAAAATGAAAATAACACTCGACGAATTAACACCCAAAAGAAATAACACACAAATATTTTTTTTTTATTTTCAAAAACAATATAACCCGAAAAGAATTATCCCCCAAAATAAATAAAACACAAATATTTTGTTTTATATTCTATACGAATAACCTCTAAATGAATTAACTTCCAAATTTTTGGAATTACCGCCTAAAGTTTTCTGTTCTTCAAAACTAGGCGAAAAATAACACCCGACGAATTAATCACCTAAAAAAACACCGCAAAACTATTTTTTTATATTCAAAAACGAAATAATTCCCCAATGAATTAACCCCCGAAAAAAATAACACCCAAAATAATGGTTAACTAATAATAAAATGAAAATAACATCTGACGATTTACCCAAAAAAAAACACCTAAATATTTTTAAGAATATTCAAAAACAACCCTAAAAAAACTAACGCCCGAATGAAATAATACTCAAAAAATATACTTATTCTAAAATACACAAAAAATTTAATTTAAAAATATATTTTGAGGTTATTTCGTTTTTGAATATTGACAAAAATTTTTGGGTTTTATTTCTTCGCCGGGTGTTATTTCGTTTAGTTTTGAAGAAAAAACAATTTTGGGCGTTAATTCCAAAAATGTTGGAGGTAATTCGTTTTTGAATATCAATAAAAATATTTGGGTGTTATTTATTTCGGAAGATAATTCGTGGAGTGTTATTTCCATTTTCATATTAGTTACAAATTATTTTAAGTGTTATTAGAGGATAATTTATTTAGAGTTATTTAGTTTAAGAATATAAAACAAATTTTTTTGGGTGTTATTTCTTTCGATGGTTAATTCGATAAGTGTTATTTATGAAGAAAAATGTCTAATAATTTCTTGGGTTTTACTTTAAATCTCCCAAGTAAATCAGTCGTCTCATATCTGGTTGCTGTCTACTGTATATAAGGATAAATTATCAATTTTATTTTGTGCCAATCTTTTCATAATTAAAAGAAATATGGTGCGTTCATGAGCATACCCTTATATAATTGCGTATTTTATCGTGAAACATTTTGTATAGAGCGTTTTTGTTGCACGCATGCAATATCAAAAATAACGCCAAGTTTGGGTAGAATGTCGCATGATGATTACTCAGTCTGGAACTTTTTTTTTTGAACTTTGTATGGGAAACTCTGGTAAACGTCTTTTTATTCCGATGGACATCGGATTTTGGTCCGCTCAACCCGATTGCCCCCATCACAAGTGCTTAAAAAACAAAATAACAATCTTATTTAGGATTACCGATTTAAATCCATCGTCGACATTTTTGCTTTTACTATACATACAAAAATCCATAAGATTGCATTTGGGTTCTATCGATCAATGGGAAAGGGGGGGGGCTCTCATACGATTTTTTTTTGTAAAAATGACCAAAAAATATGAGCAATGAGCATATAGAGAAAGTTTTTTACAAGTAAGTAGAAGGATTAAACCAAATTTTGGTGGGTGTTTTTAGTCGTCCCGCATACTGTTGGAGTGAATTTGGAGTCTCTAGGTCCAAGGGGGCTTCCATAGGTTTTTTTTAAATCACAGAAAAATATGAGCATAGAGAAACAGTTTTTTACCAGTTGACACATTTGGTCAAATTATGGTGAGGGTGAGTTTATAATGATCCTTTACTCCAAGGTTGAATTTAGAATCTCTAGATCAATGAGCAATGAGCAAACTGTCTATATGCAGTTTTACGTGTTTTGGTTAATTTTTATGTGGAATTTTTTAAAAGCCCATATATACTTTGGAATTTTACTTGAGGTCTCTATTTTAAAGACGAGGGAGCCTTCTATCTTAGTTTTTTTTTGTATACATCTATATTAGTTCACATTATTTGTTCAAAAGTGTGAACTAATAGTGACATTTTTTGTTTGTGTCAGGTTTCAAATGTTAAAAGATAGTAAAAGCAGCATCCCAGTTGTTCTGGGCCGATTTGTTTTTTTAGATTTTTACGAGAAAAAAAAATGTATAAAAAAATGTAGTTAAGAAGAATTTATCAAAAAAGTAATGCTTTTAAAAATTCATAATATATCCAAGATGGCGACAGATTTGAATAAACTAAAGTTTATTATATTAAATTTTGTTTTTGAAAATAATGATATTAATCGAAAAAAATCTTTCAAAAATTCATATTTTTATTTCTCTCTTATAGAATTCGCTGCCTTATTTCCGCAATCTGTATTGTGTCTTTACAGACGTCAGACAATGCTCATTCGAAAAACATTAGCACTTTGTTACGTTTACAAATTGCAATAATACTAAGAGTAATTACAAAACTTGTCCACTAGCAAAAAAATGCCACTTACCAAACAATATAAAACAATTAATCAAATTAAATAACACATTTTTTAAATGCTCAATGCTCATATATCTAGAACCTATACATACATAATTATTTATTATGCGGAAAAGAATAAAATTAGCTTTTCTTAGAAATGCTAATCCGCAGAAAAAGTATAATACGTTATTTATATATCAACCACTCCAATTAAGAATATAATAACTCAAAAAACATAATTTTTCAGGAGAGCGTTTTTAAACCTTTTTTCAAATAATTTGAAATTACTCCTTTAATATAATTATTTTTTTCTACGATTTCTTTGGTGTAATTGTAAAATTTTAATTAGCACAATTCGGATGGATTAATTTTTTTAAATAAAATATTTTTCAAGATTTTTAACGATTTATTGTTCTTACCGGGAAAATTCCAAATTTGTGCTATT
>JANSTW010067518.1:0-10629 GCA_027564275.1 Diadocidia ferruginosa | reverse complement strand
GTGCCTGTCTAAAAAACAGACTTATAACAACAAATTTAACAAAATTCCGTTTTTATTTGATAAAATAAATTCTGAAAGCAATAAATATTAACAAATATTTTAAAATTTGTGCCCCACAGACTGTTTTTTAGACACAAACCTAAGGAGACATATGTTAAAAAAGGTATAGTGTAAATTGAGTTTTAGAAAACAAAATTTGTATGTTATTTATAATGTTTTCGTTTTGTTGATCATATTATTATAATTCTTTCGCTTTTATTGTAATGAATATATTCGTCTTTGTTAATTCTTTTTTTTTATCGAAACTATACAATATGTTTGCTTTATGTATCTCTTATTCCATATGTATAGTATTACCTCAAGAAGCAATATCTGCAATTCAATCGATACAATCGGGAGTATCCCAAGGTAGTGTCTTAGGACCTATATTCTTAATGTTAACATCGGACTTTCAGTATCTAATAAGTAAAAAAAATAACACTACAATAGCTACATTTGCGGATGATACGGCGATAAAATTCCCATGAGGATCCATTTTTCGCATCAACAAGAACAAAATGTTTATTTTTTTGTATGTCAATAAAAATTGACTCTTTCTATCTCAATCGCGTTGCGCCGCGTCTTCTTCAATCGCCAAAGTGTATGCACATCTTTATTGTGCACTTTTCAAAACCGTTTTATAATATAATATCGGGGTAAATATGCATATGGGAGTTTAAAATTCTTTAGTCATTAAAATTTTTTTAAGGCAGTCTGAAATTTTTAAAAACGGTGTCCTGTTGTACCGTGTAGTTGTACTCAATCAAATATATATGAGTTTTTTTTAAATGTATTCATTTGACACCAAACTCTATTCAAGTTGAGCTCTTAAAAAATATTTAGTATATTTTCGAGGGTTCAGATCAACATTAATCGATATTTTCTATATATATACAGCGGAACAATAACCCTATTCTTCGATAAATATAATTATTGAAGTATAAAATAATTGACATTTGATTTTTTGCGGTAACAAGACTTGTCCAAGGTCTCATATTAACGCAATGTTATAATAAAACTAATAATATTATCAAGTTTAACCCGCGCGAACGATAACTGTACATATTAAGAATCAACAAACATTTTATATTCTCGTTTGTATATATGTAGCTTATAGTTAAATATGTAACACCGCACAGCTAAATAAATAATAATGTAAAACAATCATTTTTATAAATGCGGCCTTCAATATCACGCAATTTCTATTTAAACACGTCATTCTTGGCGCAAAAAAAGTGAAACAATAAACATTACCGTGTTAAATTAATGACCCGATTGATCAAAGTATAAGATACGCGAACGAGCGATTTTTTGTGTGTTTTTATTATTCATTTGTTTGGTTTTTGGAGCTTAGCTAGCTAGCTATCTGCTGGCTACGGAAAACTTGTTTGACTATTTTTGCTATAATTTGTGGTGGTTTTTGTGTTGTCACATTACGCAAATACGGATAGAGTTAATCCATCAATATATTTATTCAGTTTTTAGACATTGTAATTATAATTATATTTTTTTTGTTTATTAAAGACATAAAACAGAATAAATAGAGCTGGCTGGTGTGGTTATATATTTAAAATAATCAAGAACTTTGCTTAGAGATTCCCACTAATACTAATTTAGATATTTATTTATTTATTATTTATTTGGGGCCAACACAGGAATAGGAATTCCCAAAACATGGACCACTTCCAAAAAATTACATCCAAAATTTATGATATGGTTCTTATATATCGTTTTATATATCAATCCGTTGTGTTCTTCTTTGTTGTAAATACTCGTATCTTAAATACAACTTTTATTCAAAGGGAAATAAATATTTAAGTATTCCTTAAGACATTAAGAGTGATCGATACCACAATGAAAACATAAGCTTTTTTTCAGAGGGATTAACCACTATTTAAAATCATGGAACAATTTTTCATGGTGGTTAACACCTCGCTTTTTTCATTAAGTCAATACTCATTAATTTGAAATTATTTCAATTAAATTTGTTAAACAACTTCAATTGAATAACCCACTGTAATTTGTTGGTTGGTTGGTTAGAGTGGTAAGCCGGGCTAAATCATAGAGCTGGGCTTCAATTTGCATAGACTGCCGTTTTGATACCACACACTAGAGGACCTTTGTTTCAGTAATTGGACCGCTAAGATCCTCTTTGTTAAATTAATGAACTCCAGTAGAGCACCCTAATCGAATTGATTAACGTCAACCTAAAAATGTTTATTAAAAAAAGGTCCAATAAAACAATCAATTCTCCCAGAATTTCCGAGGAGCTGTTTAAAATTTGGATCGATAGAGATATTGCTGAAACTGGCGTAGGTCACGTTTGATTGAAGATTAGAAATTGTTTATCAAGTTAACGAATTTTGGTATTGAGATGGAAAATGATTTAATCCTACTTTGTCTATACGAATTCATTATGGAAAAAATATAAAACAGTTAGGTATTAACTCTACCAGCTCTACACTTTTTCCGCCAAATTTAAAGCCTAATGATTTTAATAGACATTTCGCATTAAATCAGTTTTCTCTCAATCAGAACACCAACACTATTCCTATGAATTTTATTAATAACTTTTTTTTAACAATTTCTCCGAAATGATATCGTTTTAGCAATTTTCAAATTAAAATCAAATGAAGTCGGTCAAGATGGGATTTCCATTCAATTTTTAAAAATAATTTTACCATTCATTTTAAATATCGTTTCATATATTTTTAATTATATATTGTCTTCATATGACTTTCCGAAAAATTTAAAGAATGCCAACGTTTTTCCATTGGCTAAGGTAGCTACTCCCAAATCGTTAAATGACTATCGTCCAATACTCATTTTACCTGCGTTGGCAAAGGTCATGGAGATGTTGATCAAGGACCAAATAATTGAGCACATTGGACGCTATAAACTGTTATCACCTCTTCAATCTGGTTTTCGACCTCATCACAGTACAACATTGTAGATGATGTAGGAAGGGCAGTCACAGCGCGTTGATGGTTTATTTTCGGATTCGGTTTATGTACCTTGCGGTGTCCCCCAGGGATCCGTTTTAGGGCCTTTACTGTTTTCATTTATTTATAAACGATATGGATTTAAATTCGAAATGCCATTTGTTCGCTGATGACAATTAACTGTTCTGGCTCATTTTCTGATGTTACTAATATAATTTCAAAAGTGAGTAGTGATTTAAATAAAATCAGCTCGTGGTCCAAAGGCAAAGCTTTGTGGTGGACAGGTCTTTTTGACCGTACCATATGACATAGAATTCTTCCATTTTAAGTCAACTATACGCATGAAGTGCGTTTGAATGTTTTTCTTCTGTCCACGACAATCGCCAAACTCTGCCTAGAACTTTGCGAGTATTATTAAAGACACTCGCCAGATTTGGAATTATACTGATACTGATATGTTGAGATTTTCATAGTAAATTGTTGATGCCTTATTCTTCCACGCTATGGAGTAAAGGATGAGATGATGATGATGAACCCACATTTCTTGATTATAGCACTGCAGCTAGCCCCACATTTAAATACGTGTGTCAGGTAGAAAAAAGGTCTACAATTATTACATTCAATGCCTCCCGAGGGTATAGATCCCAAGGCTCCTGTAACTCCAAGCGTTGCACTGCTAATATATACAAATCTTCAAATGACAAACCATTTTTGTCAAATATAGATTTTTAAATATTCATTATAAAATGCAGATAGACTAATAATACATTGGAGTCGTCGAAATACGCAATAAGATACGTGATATTGCAATCGGTGTACAGAAAATTAAAAACTGCGTATGTTTATGTATGTTTTTGTACGTTTATATATGGGCGATTATCCGTCATGAGACCACCCCCTTTAACCACCTCAATTTTTGAGATAGTCACTTTTGTATGATCTTAAATTTTCAATTGAATTTTTGAAAACCGTATGGTGCTTTTTTAAAATCAATATGGCGGCACAATATAACGTCCTGATAAAGGCCAAGTTTAGAAAAAAAAATTATTTCATGTAAAAAAAGTTACAAATACATACAAAAAAATATTTTTTTGTGACTTAAATACAGACTTTTGAATGTTCTTTCATTAGGTATATATATATTTGAGAATAAAAATGGCGGACCAAATATGGCGATCAAAATTCACTTTATTTAGCTGAAACGCTGCAACCGGGAGTTTTTGAGGCCGCTGATTACGATTCTGATGATAAAATTTTAAAGCTTATTATGACGGCTAGAAATGCATAAAATGCGAGATAAAATGACTTGAATTTTGTGAAGACTTGTATTTCGGGGTTTTTAAGGTCACTGGTTACGAATCTAATGGTAAAAATTTATTTATTTTAAATGGAAAAACCAATATGGCGGACGAAAATTCATAAAATTGGTTGAATTAGGTCAAAACTTATACTACTAGGATTGCAAGGTTATTGATTAGCCTTTTTAAATAAATACATTTTAATTTTTTTAAACCCCGAAATACAAGTTTTTTCAAAATTTTAAGCTATTTTATGTATTTCTATCCGTCATATTTGATCCGGCATTTTGAATTTTTAAATTTTATCATCAGATTCGTAATCAGCGATCTGGAAAACTCCCCGATTGCGTCCTTTTTTCTAAATAAAGTGGATTTTGAATTTTAGTCCGCCATTTTTATTCTTAAAAATATTATATACCCATATTGATTTTCAAAAACCGCTATACGGTTTAAAAAAATATAGATTTGTACAAACAATTTAAGATCCAACAAGGCTGTTTATTTCAAAAATTGAGGTGGTCAGAGGGGGTGGTATTTTGACGGAGAATCGCCCATATACATAATTTTTAGCACCGAGTTCTGTGTCTATGTGTATTTACAATTCTGAATTGACTAGTGTTGCTGTATTTATAATATAAACTGAATAAATTATCTCCACCAGTATACAACATGTTTTATAATATTTATTTTCTTGTTATAATATGTTTTGTTGACTAATAAAATATTTATTCAAACTCTTTCAAATATATATATACGAATAATAACAAATCTGACAATGAAATTAATTTTAGGTTGCGTTTTTAACATTTTTTCAAATATCTAAAATTATTCTTTAGCAAAAACTTTTAAAATACTTGAAGTACTTTAGGTATAACAATATTAATAATTCACGCTTTTCGCATATAGATGATTATTTTTACTGTAAATATAATTTGTTTTAAAAAAACTCGTATTATATAAGATTTGATGATTTATATTTATGTAATTGAGAATTTTTATCAAATTTTCGTATATTTTTGAAATTAGTCATAAAATTCGGTAAATATTATATTCCGAGAAATAAGCCGCATGATTCGGAAATCACTTAAAGCCGTTGGTCTGCCTATATATATTTGACACTATAACAGATACAGTTTCTCATTCAGTGTAATGATCCCAATGATCATAAAAAATATGACCAGGGAGCCAACTATGTATTGCGAATCCGAATTCTTTTTTATTTATTTAATTAATCAAGGTTCTACTTTCGCAAACGTTTTACATTTACATAGTTGAACACCTATGGGCTGACGACACTCCACCATCCGATATATGCGGTCGTCAATTAAACCATAAGGTATCAGAAAGAAAAAAGATTTTATTCCGAAGATAATACTCTAAAATTATTTATAAAACTGTCATTTCATATTTTATTAATATTAAATTTAAAACTACAAAAAATCTTGTTATATTTAAACTCACTCATACGCGTATTCTTCGCATGTTTATAGAATCTGGATCATAAAATACTAACTTTCATTAACGTAAAGTGTCATTTACCGCATAATATACATATGTGTAATAATAATAATTTATAATTCAAGATAACAAATCAATAAAATAAATAATTAAAATTTATGTATATAGGGAAAAGGTGGGAATGATTCACTAGATTTTTTTCGATGTCAGAAGTTAGAACTATAGACGTTTTTTTACAGTTATTGACCTTTTTTAACGGCATATTATATATTCATGCATATTTTTTACGACTAATGTATAAATGTTATTATTATGTTTTGCCACTACAAACCGTTAAGGATCTTGTCCCAACTCTTATTACGATTTTAATCTAATTGCTAGGTTTTTTCAAGTAAACTCGATTTTGCTTTTACTATACATACAAAAAATCCATATGATATATATAATGTATGTAAATAGTAAAAGCCTTAATTTTGGTCAAAATGGTCAAATTGCCGGAACCATTTTTTTCTCGTTTTATGATGCCCTGATTCAGAAAAACTAGAACAAAAAGTGTCCGTCCGTCCGTCCTCGAATTTCTAGACATAAAAGTTTTTTACGGGTTGGCTAAATTTTAGTATGTATGTGAGTTAGTGGTGGTACCATACTCTGGGATTGCATTTGAAGTCTTTAGGGCAATATAAGCATATTGAGAAAATTGCATACGAGTAAACGGATTTGGCTTAATTTTAGTATGTGTGAGTTTTTTGTGGTCCCATACTGTGGGTTTCTTGAGCAAAAGTGAAGAGGGCCTCCAATATACGAGTTTTTTTGTATGGAAAATATGAGCAAATAGAGAAAGGTATTTAGCAGTAGACGGATTAGTCCAAATATCTTTTTCGAGTTTTTATGGGTTCTATACTCTGGAATTGAATTTAGGGTCTCAAGGTTCCGGGAAAGGGTTTCTATGCGGTTTTTTTTAATGAAAATTAATCTAGTCGTAAGTCGTAACTTCGAAAGATAGTAAAATTGGACCAATTTTTTTTAATGTGGAATGTTGGCAGCATGTCAATTAAGTCATATGTTTAGTAAAAAGTACACAATATTTAAACTATATGAGAACCTTATCTGATCCATTGCTCAACATAATTTTTCGTTTGGGTAATTTTGTCTAGCTTTGATGTGATTAGACAAATCGAGTTTTATTTCTTAACTTATTGTCGATCTTTTATATCTCGAAAACAAAACTTAGTTCACAACTTGCCCTAATCTCCCCTATATATTATACATTATACAAGTATATTGTATATACACAAACCTTACTCATATAAATAGACACAAGTTTAAAGATAATGCAAATTATCAAGGACATAAAATATTGAAAATGTATATACAAAATAAATAATTTTAATTTCCTTTTATTTTTCTTTTTGATTATATTGTTTACACTGTAAGAATTGTACTAACCGCACAATTTTGAATAATTACAAGTAGTTTTGTTCCGTTCAGATCATGCTGTTGGGTACAACCCGTACAAAATTTTATTTTTAAGCACTTGATTGAACTGTATTTTCGTGTAAAAATGAGCCTATACGAGCGTTTGCGGACTACAATGTACAGCCGCGGTTAAATTGAATGCGCATGCTTGAAGCAGCTTTGCCACATCTACTGATTTCCCAGGAGATCTACTAATTTTTTACTCATACCTTCCTGGCATAAGAAGTTTTTAGTATTTTATCGTCATCAGTTGCATCCGCTATAAATTGTGGAAAGAACACTTTTCGCTATCAAAACTAACATTTTTGTTGTGAACGTAGACTAAAATTTGTCTAATGATGCTCATTGATATGTAAAATGTAATAAATTATACTAGCTCTAGTCTACTTTCAAAAAATATAAGTAAAATATTATATTTACACAGTAAAAAAACGGTTTTTAATTTAAAGATGTGTAAACTAAATTATTTGAACGATAATAAACCTAAAAGAGGTCGCCAGTTCCCAAATATGATTATGAATTTCATAAGTTTCAGTTCAACTGATTTTTACGAAAAAATCTACTAATTTTTGTTATTTTTCATGTGGAAACGCTGGTTTGAAGGCATCACATTCATGGAAAAAAGTTACAATATCGACAAATATACATGCGTTGATTACATAAGATGTATTTCCTCGTACATTACCGAAATCATTTGCCAATGATTCACAATTTCCATTTACATTTTTTCATTCCACCAAATATCTAGGCCAAATAACTCAATTTTTCCATTTATCAGACAATTATTCACTAATCGATATGCCTTCAATGAGATCATGAGTTTAGGTCTACTTCGGTAACTCTTTTAGCGAAAGCTCCAATTCCAGTTAGCCAGACAACTTGTTCCTAATTATAATTACCTACTATCATTATTTTTTTTATATATGATCACACAATGAGAGACAATTTCCGTGGCGACATCTTTGGAAAGCTTAATTAAACATTGCATTTTCTATACAAAACTCAATGTTTTATTTAGCTTCCCAAAGATGTCGCCACTGAAATTTCCTCTCATTGTTTGACTATATACAAAAAGACAAGGCTACTATACTTAGTACTTAGACTTACGTTAACTTATCTATAGGAAAAAAAGTTAAACATAATTTAGTTAAATTTGAAAAATATTTAGAGACTACTTACGATGCCATGTAGATTTTTTACAGTGTACTCAAAAATGTATTGCGTATAGTAGTGCTATAATTTATGAACATGTTTAGTTCGATGCCCTGGATAAATTGTAAAATAATAATGACAAAAAAAAACTTAGTTATCAACGATAAAAAAATTATATTCATTATACTGATAATAACTATCATTTTCATTTATATATACAAAACAATAAAAAAAATAACAACATCTGCACAACTATATAATAATATAGACGACAAACAAAAAAAGAAAGATTACATTGTTCTACTTTTACTTTATCACAATATTTATAATACAGAAAAAGACCAATTTATTTTTTATTTTTATTTTATGTTTATTTATAATATTATTGGAGAAGAGAAAAACTGGTTGTATAGGTATACTATATAATACTAAATTGATTTTACATTTCCTATCAATACAGTCGTCTATGTAAATATGTGCGTAACAAAGAAATCGATTGATAAGAAATATTGTATTTGTATAGATAGGTATACCTTCATTTTAAAATGTTCTCATAATAATAACAATCAAATATATATAACGATAAGAAAATGTTTTTTTTTCAAATTATTTGATTTGAGTTGGTAAAAATTATTTTCATTTATTTGCTTTTAAATATAATATAACCTATAACAGTGCCGGATATTCCATAGAAGCAAGGGAAACTGCTTCCCATAGCTTTAAAAAAAACCTAACACATATACTAACGATCGATATGCAAAATTTAAACTAGTGTATAAGAAGGAAGCTTATCGGTCTATTTGCTTCCAATCATATATGACTCTTTACTAATGTATTCTGTCAATTCTTCATAGGACATTTTAGCTTGTAATAAAATTATATAAAAGATTGGAAGCAAAGAGAGAAATAAGTTCTCCTCATACTATATTTTTTCTTTGCGTTATAATATAATAAGCATATACGTTGAAACATTAAAACAATAGTTTTGGAAGCAACGTCAGGTGCAAGACTTCGGAATACCTTGAGACGATTGAAGGTTAACGACTCTTCTGTTTAATATTTTTATTGAAAAGCAATAAGAAACATGGAGGTCAATACAAGCAGCACTATTTATACAAAATCATGTCAACTATTGACATGTACGGACGATATTGACATAGTTGGAAGAAATTTAGTGGCCGTACGGACTGCTTTTGCGGAGTTGGAAAGTGGTGCTAAGTTGATGGTGACAGATTTAGGAAGAAATATCACGAGCCAAACAGTAAATTTAGGAAAAAAGTTTGTTGATGTGATGGATACATTTAAATACCTGGATTTTTAATCAATATACCACCAATAACGTATCATAGGAAGTTAGACGAAGATTAACAACAGGAAATCGATGTCTCTTTGGTCTACAAAAAATTCTAAGATCGAAAATGTTATGCCGAAGTCTAAAGTGTAAGATTTATCAATCGCTGATTAAACCCGTAATGACATGGATCGGAAGCGTGGTGCATGTCCCAGAATGATATGCTAAGTTTACGGGTGTTCGACCGAAAAGTTCTACGCACTATTCAATCATGTACTTAAAGCTCTATATGGTCAACAAGATATAGTCCATATCATTAAAGCCAATAGAATACGTTTGATGGGACATGTGCTACTAATGGAAAGTCACAAGATACCTGCCAAGCTATTTTAAACCAACCTAGGGTTGGATGGAAAGATGAACTAACAGCTGATTTAAGAACTCTTGGAGTAGTTAATTGCGGAGAGCGTTGGCGGTGAATAGGTTCACCTGGCGGCAGATGTAGGGCTAGGGTCCGAACAAGATCAAATGGCAAACAATTAGAAATTGTTCAACGTGAGAATTGTCACACTAATCAGACAGAACGAAGAAAAAGTGGGGTACTTAAAGCAGTGGCGCCAATTCAGCCAAATGTTGGGGGGGCAGATTTTTTCATATGAATGATTCTAAACACAGGGGTGTATGTTGACTAGGCTATTTTAAGCCATTTAATGTTACTTTTTGCACAGCTATCTATATATATTATTTTCTAAATCGCTTCACTACCTATTATAAATTTGCCGCGCAGCGAAATTCCTTCTTTATGTATCTCTGTAATACGTACATCTGTTCTTAATTCCAATAAGAAGTAAGGTCGTTTTGATACCAAAAATGTCACTTCTCATTTTAACTTCGGAAGTAGTCACGCTATAGTCTTAGAATCTCTCTAAAAAATCTTAACTGGAAATAGTATTTTTTTACGATTGGTGGACTC
>JANSTW010067507.1:0-10630 GCA_027564275.1 Diadocidia ferruginosa | reverse complement strand
TTTGAATAACCGAAAATCAGGCAGGACATCAGGACAAACCTCTGAAATCAGGACTGTCCTGCTGAAAATCTATAATATGGTCAGGCTAAGTATAGCTAACGAGGTATACAATAAATAATTAAGATCTATAAATCAAAGAAAACAGTATGTAATATTTTATTAAATTTATAATAAAAGTACATAATATTATAGTATATACTTAGACTGCTCTTACAAGATATACAATTATCGGTATCGACCAGAATTTTGATGATATTTTTTGGATCTTTTTTATGGTTTTTAGCATAGTTTAAAGAAATATCAAGAAAGTCAACCATTTTCCTTTATAAAATTCCTATATAAAATGTTCTTATGCAAGTATATTTTTTATAGGCTCTCGACCAATAATTTCGTTCTTATGTTTTGTCATAAATTTTAAAGAAAATGGTTGATTCAGAATATTACACTCACATAGCTAATAATACAACTATGTAAAATTTATGAATAAAAATTATATATATATATTACATCATAATATATACCTAAGTACATAATATAATAACAATTTTCCTTTATTAATAATAACTCATAATATGCTACACACCACAATATGTAATTTTATTATGTTTAATGATAATAATTTTTGTAAAAGTTTTCGCTTAAATACTAATAAATATTTCAAAGTCGGAAAACTATACATATATACGTACTATCAGTGCCGAAACGTCAGATTAAAAAAATTCGGGAATCAAAACTTTAATAATTTTTTTTATAAATAGGCTAAACACAAGACCTCTTCAATAAAAATTATTTTATTACTTGATGCGATTGGAAATGTTTCCAAAAAATCACAATGACAAATACTGACACTGACTAGAGCTAAAAATTTTGGAATGTAACAAAAATACAAGAATAAAAATCTTTTATAAATGGAAAAATAGACGCATGTCGATACGAAAAAATTATAGCTAAAAAAAGCTTTCACTGACATACACATCGCTACAATCTATGTCGGTTGTTATGTAAAATTAAATTTGATTGTGAAGGCGTAAAAAAATGCAGCGACAAAACAGCCATGTAAACATATCTAATGTCTATATTTAAATTGTCTTTGGCTTACAGAATTGATAAAAAAAACTTTATAGTTAATTTGAAGCCAATAGTTCGATATAGATGCGTAATGTTTTTTTTTTGTAAAAAACAAGAGAAAGCTTCTTTTACTTCCATGGAGAATACTCGGCACTGCCATAATTTTTTTTTTTATAAAAAAAATCTATAAAATTTAAAATCTATATATCCTAATATCCTATAACTAGTAAGTAGTAAACCAAATGTTGAACGTCCTAACGTATAGTATATTTTACATAATATGTGAAATAACGATATAAGGATACATGCAAATGATTGTGTGTATACGATATAGTAAGTTTAGCATATGAGTTCAAAGGCACATGTACTGACGCCATAAATCACTTTAAAATGCATGTGCACCATTAATTGTTATATTGTTTTCTACACATAACCTATATTATAGTAGGTATACGTTAGTTGGGTTAAAATACTATATAATATTGTTAGATGTTTGATGCGGTAGAAAAACCCCTATTTTATTATATAAGTATAATTGGTAATAATGTACAATGTACATAACTACATACATAATAGTAATTAACTGAAAAACTTAAAAACGTAGGTTTATTTTCACGTTTAAAAAATTAATAGATTTTTCGAGATAAATTATTTAAATTCACGCAATTAATTTTGCTTTAAGTTTTTTAGCATTTTTTTTTTCGAAATAAATTATTTAAAAGTAAACGTCTACTATACAAAATTATTCTGGCTATAAATTTTAGCTTTTTATTAAAATTCAAATCGAAGCAAATAAATATTGCTTAGGTATATATTTTATTCTTATCAGTAAGGCTGAAATTCTCCATAGACAAATTCAAAACATATTATTCCAACCTTTAAACCAGTCTAATGTATATATATAATTGAATTTTTATATTTCCTCGTCTAAAGAACATCTCATCCATACTGATGATGGGACTTAGATCCCGAAACGAGTAATATAGGTTCTGAAATTATACTCCATGACTATATTATAAACATAAAAAAATGCAGGCCTTGGGCAAAGAAAGGTTCGCTTAGCTTCAGCCGACCAGCTTATTTATTTGAAATTAACTTTTCTATGAATTAAATTAGGGCTGTTCGAAATTTGAAAAATATCGTTATATCGAATATCGAAAAGCAAAAAAAAGGTTGTTGGTTGGCGGCTCGGTAGAGTCAAAAAATGTTCACATCTGGGCTATCTTCTTTCATTCGCAGGTGTTATTAAAAAGCGATTGCAGTAGTTTAGAAGTCACCCCATTGATTACCAAAAAAAGGCTTGTGCGAATTTCTGACAACACTCCACCTTTGATATGGCCGTCAATGAAAACCATGTTATCAGGTAAAAAAGGGTAAATTAGACCATATGCTCCCTAGCTTTGGAGTAAAGGACCTATGATGCGATGATTATTTAACTATTAAAAAAATATGATTAAAAAACGATAATATCGAAGAAAAATATCGAATATCGATATCTTTTACACAAAATATCGAAATTAAAATTATCGATATATCGAAAATCAGAAAACATCGATATATATCGATATATCGATATATCGAACAGCCCTAATGGGTACATCGTTGGTACTTCATCATCATCATAAATATAGATAATAATTATTGCTCTAAATACGCAATTGTTGTTTCTTTTACGTGTGTGTGTAAAAATTATAGAATACTTTTCTTTAGAAAAAAACAGTGTAAAAACAACTTTACTCACCAATTTTTTCTTGTTTCAATAATTTATTTCAAAATTAAAATTCCTTCAGGATATATTATAAGAAAATTCACTATACAATTATACATATTTTGAAAAGGACAATGAAATATTTCCCGCTTAAAGAAAAACTCACAATTTTATTGTATTATATAATTTTAATTAAAATAGTTCGAAAAATTAGCGAAAAGTTGTTTTTTATTAATTTCTAATAGTCAATTTTTTGTTTTAATATTTAAATCATTTTTATAAAATTGTCTATATAATTTATTACACATTATCTCTCTTAATTAAAATAAACAAGAACTATTGAAAAAAATGAATTTATGATAACATTTAAAATTACGCATTAAATAAAATTTTAATTTTAATAATAAAATAAATTATTGGCAAAGTATATAACGATAGGTATATAGCCGACCGATATAACACAAATCCATTAGTATGTAAAATTATGTACAATGTATCAATAAAAGGACCGGTTTTTATCTTAATTCTAAATCGAATATATACGTCATATACGAAGAGAAATTCTTCTACTCAAAATAAAACTCAGTTACGAATTCAGATATTTTAATGTCTCTTTAAATAGAAAATGGTTATAACAAATTGTTTAGAGTAATTATAGACGATGATTGAGAGTTGTTTTTGGTTTAAATTTAAATTTTTAAAAGAACAATTTTTTATACGATGTACTTAAAGTATACCGTGTCTAATTTTAAATTTGTTTTTTTTTAAGAAAAATGAAATAAATAAAAACAAATTAATTGTGTTTAGTTTAGTTAGATTTTAAAATTTAAAATTAATTTCTCATAATTTTAAACTATATTGCAAGTATACATTAGCTTATTAAATATTGTGTCTTAAAGCTCCGCTGAAAATGTAATAAAATTTATAGGTTTTTTGGGTAAGGAAAATAGAAAAGCTTTAAAATTAGTAGCTTTTACATGCTTTTACTTTTACGTTTTTAAAAGTAATAAAATATTTTAAAATTAAAAATGATTGAAATTTCTATTTTTTATTTTTATTTTTACTTTTTTTTTGCAGGTTTAGTGGGAACCGTTAAGTGTATTTTTTATTATATAGCAGCTGCTGCACAGTGTTTATGGAACTGCGAGCGAGAACAGAGAATGTTGCTATAATATTCATATGGTGAGCGATTTTGTTAACTATACTAAAATAAATTTAATACTAGATTGAAAAATTAAAATTTCAAATGCTTTTATAATATGTCCATTTTGAATTAACCCTTTCGAGCATGGCATACAATATGTTGTACACACATATATACAATATACATATATATAAAAAACGATTTTTTTAAATCAAATTAAGTAATGAAATAAAAAAGTACAAAAAATAAAAAGTAAGTTCCTAAATAGGTCTTAACCCTTATATGTGCAATATAAAACCTACAACAACAAGAAATTACCCAAAAAAAATATTTTTTGCACAAAACATCTTTTTTACTCTTAATATGTATGAATATTTTAAAACAAATTATTGCATCAGTAGAATTAATTCCCGTTCGAGAGGATTATGCTATTTTAAGGAATTTTCTGAAAATTAATCAATATATAGTGAATAATTAATTATTTTTCCAAAATTAAAACCTTATAATATTTCGTCTAAATATTAAAGTATAAAAAATTTTTGGCCCTACCGAGCCTCGAACCCACGCAACCTCTTGATTACGGAGCCGTGACGTTACCCACTAGTCCATATACAGGTTATTATGTATTATTATTACTTATTGATATACATGATAATTAATAAGGGTCAACTCAATAGACTATTTGTGATATCCACCACTCGCACCAATGATTTGCAAGCTTGACTTTTTTGTTCTTATTTATACAAATATTATATATATGCAAAACAATAACTTTTCGGGAATCGAGTAAATATTGTAAATCATGTAAAATTAAAGTAAGAATTTGTTAAACAAAAGTAAAAGAAACATTTCATAAAGCTTATCATATATCTTTAACCCATTAATGCCTATAGTGCATATTTTTAACTTAAATTGAATAATCAATATAGCTTTGTCCTATTTCGGATCCAATTAAAAAAAAATCAAAGTTATAAAATTTCCAAAATCTCATATTATTCAAACTGGAACTTAATGAGTTAAAATAATTTTTAAAAATAAATCTATTTTATTGTTAAAATAAAAATATTATTAATAACTATATATAAAACAAAAGAATAAACTCATATTTTTTGTGCATTTTATTATTGGCCCATAAATAAATAATATCGTGCAGTACGTGGATGGTGTTCATCTTATATATATGTGGATATGACGATGGCATCATCATAGCATAATATAGAAAAGCATATGTTTTAATGTAAAGATAATATAGTTATTTGCTAAAGTGATCTGTTTTATGTTGCGAAATCAATGTTTTTAATTCGTGAAACAATTGTTTTTTTTTCTAATTCTAAAAATGAAATATATTTAACCCTTTCATGTCTTAGAAAATATTTTAAATTTGAATGAAATATTTTTTTTTGTTTCAATGTAAACCAAACGAAATAGTTTTAGGAGAAAATTATTTCTTATATATCGACCGTATTTATAATGAAAACAATTGTTGATAGACACGGAAACATTTCCAGTGTCTTAATTTATTATAAAATAAGTCTCGAATTTTTAACCGAATGTTCGATAAATGTAAACAAATTTTTAAAAATAATTTCTTTCTAGGAATTCTAAATTTATTACTGATCTTCAACTTTCTAATGGGTTAACGAACATGTTTAATTTTTTTTTCCAATATTCATTTTATCTAAATATACATATACATATATATAGTTAGATCCGTGATTAAGATATTTTATTTTTTGTTTAACTAAGTTTATTATCTTGAAATATACACAACGTTTTTTTTAAAATGTGTAGGAGAACATGATAAAAAGTTATTGCTTAAATACCATCATGTTTTACCGAAAAAAAAATATTTGTATCAAAAGTTGGATTTTTTTCTTCTAATTTTTCTGTTCAAAATCGTGATTAAAAAATATATATGTTTTGGTACAAACTTTACTATATTTTTTGCAGAAAATGAAAAAAAAAATTAGAAGCATAAATTGTTGTCATGTTTCACATAAATGTAACAATATGCTTCATACATGCGGATAGATGCTTCTGGATACTTTTTGAATAGTTTATAGATTTTTAAGAAGTAAATTTTAAATAATAAAAAAAAGATAAAATACATTTCTATAAAAATATGAATAAATCAGATGTGAATTTCATCGTACAGCTAAAAGTTAAACTTTTTTTTTGGTGAAAGAGATTATACTATAAATTAATTTTTGATTATAAGCTATGAAATTTCAATAACATAAAAAAAAACAAATTAGTTTTTTGAGATGATTGAAATATTCACAATTTTATTTAAGTCCAAAAGTTTGTTCGTTAAACAAAAAAAAATCTCTTTACATTGAAAAGCTACATTTTCTTATTTCAACAATAAATAATATTACACAGCTTTGTCCTTAAATTTATTTTATTACATTTCTATTTATTATGCCTTTAAATAAAGGAAAAGTATACATATTTCTTAAAAGTTTTCTTTTGTGGTATAGTTATGATAATTCGAAATCAGTTAAAACGAAAAATTTTACTAAATCTTAAAATTCAAAAGCAAACTTTTTCAGATTAAATATTTTTTTGTGTATCTTATCGATAAACCTTTTGGCATTTCATACTCTCCTATCAAGGTCAAAATTCGTGTCGAGTAGTGTTATAAACACTATTATGTGTTATCACAAAAATTTATAATTTAAACCAAAATGTGTTTGAAATAATTAAGAATTAATGGGTTAATACAAAAATGTTTCTCTAATTGTTTCTCTCTTTCTTGGGCAAATCCTCTCAACTGTGTTCTCCATGATAAAAACCACTGCACTAAACATCAGGCCAATTGTCAGCACAACAAATGCCAACTTCAAATCTTTTATTGTAACTGCTTTAACCTCGCTTATCGAAGCATCCTCATTTCGTTCCTCCTTAATTGACAATTCAATGTTTGATTTAATTTTTAAATAGTCCAAGAGTCCATTTTCCATAAGTCGCATTACAAATGTGTCCAGTTGTTCCCTCTCATATAATGGCATACTCCTCTTAACGGCAAAGCTTGTATAAAAGCTATCTGTGCGCAAACAAATCAAAATTATAAATCTTCTGTTGATTTTCTTAAACAAAATAAAAACTTACTTATTGATTCCTTTAACCTGAAAAAATACCGCGTTCCATTATCTGGAGACGCATCTTGATAGTCAAGCATAATTTTCGCAAATCTTTCCTCAGCCATATAAGCAAAAGTGTAGTTCTTATGAAAAACGTGATTGAACAGGTCTATTGCCTCTGGCAACAGATGCGTTTCATTTTGTCTTAGTAAATAATAAAAAATTATTCAAATATTTTTACTGAATCAGTAGAGAAGATTATTGCTTACCTCTTGTGATATTTTTCAATTATTTGATTTTCCAACAAGAACCTGGAAAATTGAACCTGTGAAGCTAAACGAATATTGGATTTAGCTAGCTCCTTAACCGTTGTTATTTCGTCCACTTTGTTAAAATATAAATTTTCTTGAAAGATATATCCGGTAAAAAGTAAACCGGCCAAAACGGCAAATATTGATACCACAAATTGAAGAAAACGTTCAGTTTTACTTGTTGTACGTAGTGCAGATGTTGTGCCCAGTGCCAATCCGAATGTTTCAAAAAACAAGGTTCCAAAGGAGTAAGAGTATCGTAATTTTAACAATTTTTCACACAAACAACGAAATACAGTAAACAGAATGGCAACTCCTGCCCATAAAAAAAGAACCAAAAGGTTTATTCTGTCATACCAATTTGCTGCCATTTCCACTTTACCAGAGCCAGATGGAACTAGAAAGACCAATTTTTCTTGATTGTGTGGATATAAATTGACGAATTGTCTTTCTGTGTTGAAATTGTACATATCAACATAATCGAATAGTTTCATATGAATCCTAAAAAAGGACAGATATATTATTGACATAATACTAAAAATATATCTTCGAAGAATTCGGTTATCGTTTGAGGAATTATCGCCTCTCTTATAGTAAATTAATTTATTTTTATCATTTTTGAATATCCACCGGGAACAATTACATATTTCTATCCTAATTTTTATTATACACAATTAACGGTTATAAAATATTTACTTTTTTTCGACCGTAAAATGTTAATAAAGTTTAAATTTAGGAACAGGTCAACGAAAAGAAAATACTTTGCAATGTTATTGGATCTAGCTTTCGGCTGAGCCCTAAAAAAATTATGTCTTTATACTCAAATACCGATGAGAGTTGCACTATTTCTAGGCTAACCCGTCGTCAGTGAAGTTGGATAACTCCCTCCAGATAGTGCCAAATAGGCATAATATTGCAAAAGTATTTTTGTATATGCGAAATCTTCTCAACTTAAAATTGTCTTTGGTCGCATAGTAAATGTTGCGAAGTGAAAATTTCATATATATAGAAACATAAAATATCGCAAGTACTATTAGAATATATGTCTTATGATAGGAAAACTATACGAATAGTTAAAACTATCAAAATAATTTATTTTAGTAAATAGTTAATGCGCGAGATCTATTTGAGGCGATAATAACTCCCACGTGATATGATGCATGTCCCACAAAATGAATAAAGGAACAATTTTCTTATATACACAATTTACTTAACTCCCTGTATAGTTTTTTTTGTTGCATTGTAATCGATCTAATGTATTCCAGTTTTCTAACAGGAACGATCTTTTTAAAATATTGCTGGACAGTTTGCTGACTATTTGCATCTCTGTTCTGAGCGATATCTTCACAGTACATAAAAAAAGTTGCATTAAAGTAGTCGGCAAATAATTTAGCCACATAAACGTCATAGCCCACAAGTCCATATGCGGTGTGTGTAGCACTTATTTGTTTACTTCCACGGAGTATTGTCCCAGAACACAGGTTAACCCAACAATTAAACCTTCTCTTTTTCATATTTTTGGATTTATAGTTATAAGCAGCCTCGTAAATATCGGCTGCGGTAGTGGAAACCGAATTATCAAGTGTTTCTTGAAAAATTTGGATAATTTTATTTTGACCATATGGATCAGTAGTATAGACTCTGATATCAGCTTTCGTTAAACTTATTATACTTATTCGATCCAAACTTGTGAAAAACGTTAGCAGTGTATTTAATTTAACAAAATACTCACTGTCCACGCTGTCAATTATTATCATTGTAGGAAATAATGCAAAGTAATAATTTAGTTTATATAAATTAAACATTCGCAAAAAATCCACTTGTCTTGCCAAAATTAGGAAAAAAATATTTTCTGATAGAATATCCAACTTAACACCATGAAATGCAATTTTAAAAAGCCACTTCGGGTAGGGTCTGTGATGATAATAAAAATGTTATGGAAATTGTGCTTTCTTAATTTAATGTTTCTTACAAAACTGGCATTAATTCGTCCAACAAATCAATGTTATCCTTATCGCAGATTATAAATAGTGTTCGAAAATCAACCTTTTCCAAGACACTGGCAACAGTTGTGCTTATGTTGATTGATTTGGTAAAACGAAAATTAAGTACGAAGAAAAAAAATAAGTTTTTAAAATTCATTTTAAATGATTTATTTTGTTTAGTATGAAGTGACACAATAATTATGACAGCTCTCGACTGCGTTTCGATTAGTTGTAATGAAACGCGCAATACTGAACAAAAAATATTATTTAAATTGTATTCACCTACATTACCTACAATTAAAAAAACTCATTAAAAATTATGTTAAAATTTTATTTTACCTGTACGTTTTAATTGTATATAATTATTTTATTTGAAAATTATTGAATGCGTATTGGTTTTTTAGTAGTAACATATGAAAGTAAATTTCAGTAGTGACATCAAAGATCTCTTTGCATTTTATATAGAAAGACTATATAGCTGGTTGAATTAAAAGATATTAGATGTCACTGTAAAAATTTTTTTTATTGTATTTTTTATTCGATTGCTTTGTTAAATATGTAAACACGTATTTTTAAACCGGAAATAACAGATTTTACCGCAGTTAGTCTTACCAAATTAATAAAAAAATATGTAAAATGCTATAATAAACAAAATACCATCAATATCTCAATTTCAGCAATTTGCGAGATACGTCCAATTCAATTGAGGACATCGAAATATAATATTTTCAATTAAACTATGGCGAGAGGGTTGGGTTTTTGTGGTAACAATTAAACATTATATTTGCTACAATTTTTTAATTAAAATTGTAATTATAATAAATATTATTTGTATATATATAGCATCGCATATAGCACGTGTACCTATCTGAAATAAACACGTAATACAAGGTAATTTAATTATCCTTTCAATAGTATACAGGGTGATTCAGTTAAGTGCGTAAAAATTTTAAGGGGTTATAGCGGACCCCTAGATGAACAAAATCGTTCTATCAGTATCCGATTATTCGCACCTCTAAACCAACTTAGAGTCAATTTTTTCAATTTTTCGACTTTTGCTGAGATCTCTATACATAATTACAGTTAAATGCCAAGTTATAAAATAATAAAAAAAAAATTTAAATTATAAAAAATATTTAAATATAAAATTATTAAAAACCAATTTGATTTTTATTATAAAAATGTAACATTTAAAGTTGAATATATTTTTTTCAGTTTCCTGATATTTATTCTGACAAAATGTCTATACGTCTTAAGCTATGGCACTTAAGCAAGAAAACGGAACCGTTTTCAAAACGGGCCGGATTTTCGGAAGAGCAAAACATGTGCTT